>JBBPBX010066781.1:6348-19579 GCA_038048925.1 Garcialebias charrua
TAAAGAGATTGTTTGACGTCCTGATGCATGCTCAATAATCCAGGTAAAAAAGGTTTGTAGACTCTGTCATCCAGGTAGATAACAACAACAAAAAAAGAGTAAATCATTTCATCTGGACCAGTTTCTTTAAGGGAGAAACATTTTGTCTGTGGCTTGCCAACCAGATCTGTCCCTTCATTGCTATGTTTCAAGCCAACCTCCTGTTGGAGTCACAGAAGCAGGCTTTTAACACGTGCAAAAGGACTTATCCATCCAAAACACTCAATCAACATGTACAACAATCAAATGTTTTAGGTCAGATGGCCAACTTGCTACTCACAGAATCAGCCTGAGGACAACCAAGACCAAAATGGTTCAGACAAAAAGGATAATCCAGGTAGAAAAATCTACCTTGTTTCTACAAGGTAATTCAGTCATGGACATTTTTATCACTTCAAGTCAAGGTTCTTTATTGTCATTCGCATCGCATGTGTTACATGAGGTGGAACAAAACTGTGTACACAGGGTTCCACTTACATCCAGCAATAGCAAAAATATGAATTGTAAAAGAAACAGTAAATAAGGAGGAACTAAGATATAAACTAAGATGTGAAAAAAATGGTGATATTGTGACAAATCGTCAGATTTTTTTTTTAAATGTTGTCAGTGGGGAACATGTAATTCAGACACGTGTTACCCTGAGTGTTTAGAAGCTGGAATGCAGTTGATTCCATTTCAAAAACTAAAGGAAGTTTGGAAATATGTCAAAGATGATAAAGGCCAGCGGCCGACTCCCGTGACACCCATCGCACGTTAATTGCTGGACATGGGCACCGGCGACCCCCGTGACCCAAAATGGAAGAAGCAGGTAAAAGATAATGGACGCATGGATGGATGGACCCCCAGACCCACACACATTACAAATGCTTCTGACACCAATGGCCTGCGATGTTCTGTGATGGCGTTAAATTCAAAGCAGTCTGCTCCTCAGATAAATGTTTCTGTTCAGTGCCCTGAGATGATTTTGTTGTGACTTGGAACTATAAACTGAATTGAATTGGCCAGGCCACCCTGTTCAAGCCAAGAGTCATTGTCAGCACTGGAGGCAAAGCACCCCTAAGGACATATTCTACAATCGCCCCTGAATGGCTTGATATTTTGACTTTTGTGCGCCTTGCGTTGTGTTGTGTGTGCGTTCAGGTATTCTTGGCCTCAGTGAACCTTGGTCTCAAACTGCTATTTGCGTTCCTGAATCGTTTGCTTTACAGAGCTTTTTAATAAGTGGCTGTAAACCAAACGATCAGCTACTTGGCTTAAAAATATATATCCGCCCGAATAAAAAAATACAAAAAATATAATTAAACAGCACGACTAAATTGCAAATCACCTTTAAGTGGGTTATTCATAACAATGGGCTTATTTATTAAAAATACAAGGAGAGAAATGTGATGTTATTCACATTACGGATCAAAACATGGGCATTAATTTGTCAAAATAACAGCGATCAAAATGTTGAAAAGCCAGTCCAATTTACTTTGATAAAAAAGTAACTGTGCACAGTTAATCTTTTATGATGATAAATTATCATTGTTAATTTCATGATTACCATAAAGCATGAATGGTAAAAATGTTTTTTTCAGAATGCATTGCAGTGTAAACCAGCGCCATGGCGATGTCCTTGCAACAATATTCTATTTAAATGTATAAAATACATGTATAGAGGAATTGAATAATCAGTAAATGAATATAAATGCCTTTTCTACATAAAATGTTATCTTATTTTAGTCACTTTAGATAATAATAAAATTAAACGCTGTGTGTAGTCATTATTTTGCGTTGCCATATGTAGGCAATGCTGGGGATCAAACCTTCAACCTTCGGGTTTGGAGTCGGCGGTAGAGCAGCTCTGGCCAGGAATATTTGGACTAATATGGGCTACAGCACCAGTGGACATGTATGATTAATGAACGAAGCTGCGCAAATGTATTATCATAAAAGAGTAACTGCACAGTTTCTGTGATTATAAATTATAATTGTAAATTTTATGGTATGAAAGAAAAACAGCAAAGGTCAAGCAGCAGAGTAATTGACAATTGCTGTTTTGTCCAAAAAATTTGTTGAGACGGACCCCCGTGGCCCCCTTTGGTGCACATTAATGCATCTGTACACCTTGTCCATTGCATTCCTAGCTCCTACCAACCACATTGAACAAGGCGCACAGACGCATTGACGTAGCCTATCTGATTCACATTACATTATCTAATTCATTACATTATGGGTATTTGTGTGTGTGTTGTTTCACATTACATTACATTATGGGTATTTGTGTGTGTGTTGTTTTACATTACATTAACTAATTCATTACACACTATGGGTATTTGTAATGTTTCACATTACATTATCTAATTCATTACATTATGGGTATTTGTGTGTGAGTTGTTTTACATTACATTACATTTACCTGCTTCTTCCATTCATTACATTATCTAATTCATTATATTATGGGTATTTGTGTGTGTTGTTTCACATTACATTATCTGTATTTGTGTGTGTTGTGTTTCACATTACATTATCTGTATTTGTGTGTGTTGTTTCACATTACATTATCTAATTCATTACATTATGGGTATTTGTATGTGTGAACAAGGCGCAAACGCAGCCCAATGATTCACATTACATTATTTGATATTTGATGAATTGTAGGATGACCCCAGGGGAGGGTCAATCCAAAGGCAGCACCACCACCGGCTAATCACATCTCAACGTAAGAGCAATGACGCTCATCGTTTTTTATGTGGGTCTGACTCACTACGGTTTTGACTCACGGTTGCAA
Source organism: Garcialebias charrua (assembly GCA_038048925.1). Classification (NCBI taxonomy): domain Eukaryota; kingdom Metazoa; phylum Chordata; class Actinopteri; order Cyprinodontiformes; family Rivulidae; genus Garcialebias; species Garcialebias charrua. The sequence continues at coordinate 9,161 of JBBPBX010066781.1, forward strand.
TGTGGAAAAATTCTGGCTTCAAATTCAATATAGCCTGAAAAAAACAGAAAGCCTGAATAGTTTGCACAGCTTAAATTCTTGTTTTTGTTATTTTTTAGCTGTTTTAGCGGTTGAAGAACGTGATGCATTGTAGTGTATTACAGCGGAACTATTTACTTCAGCGGAACCACTCCCTTAGTTGCCGGGTTACCTAGAGGTGATCTGCCGGCGTAGTGATTTGTGTGTGTAATGTTGAGACCAGTTGAAGACAACTTGTAAAGTCACGTTCTTTTCCATAACCGAGTGGATTATTCTTTCATCTTTAAAATATACTTTGTTGGAGTAAAGACACAACAAATTGGCGACGAGTAATCTGGACCCCAAACTACTGCACGGAGTGAGTTTTGACCCGGAGGGAAGAAAAAGAAAGAAAAAAAAAAACTTGACAGCAGGAGACAAACCGTATCCTAGCAACGGATCTGTGAGTAACTGCAAACTGAAATGGCTTCAGTTGGAAAAGTAGAAGAGTTTGATAGCTCAAGTGGAGACTGGGAATCATACATAGAGCGAGTGGAGTTGTTCTGCGACGCTAATTATATTGAGGATGAGAAAAAAAGTTCTGTCCTCCTCAGTCTAATGGGAGCTAAAACATACAATCTACTTCGTAATCTCCTGAGCCCGGCTAAACCGTCAAGCAAGTCATATAAAGACATTGTTGATACATTGCAGAGACATTTGAATCCCACACCGCTAGTGATAGCAGAAAGATTCAGATTTCATAAAAGGAATCAAATGAAAGATGAAAGCATATCTGAATATATGGCTGAACTGCGCAAACTCTCGCAGCATTGTGACTTTAAAACTGGACTTGATGATGCCTTGAGAGATCGATTAGTATGTGGCATGCATTGTACAAGCACACAAAAAAGGCTACTGTCTGAAAAAGAGCTAGATTTGAAGAAAGCACTTGAAATATCTATCTCAATGGAAACAGCAGCTAAAGGTGCATCAGAGCTACAAAATAAAAGCTTAGAAAATGAAGTGCATCAAATATCTTTAAATGGAAGAAAACAAAAATGCTACAGGTGTGGTAAATCCTCTCACAATGCAAACGACTGCTGGTTTAGAGAAAAGACATGCAGGAAATGCCACAAACAAGGTCACATAGAAAGGGTATGCAAATCAACCCAAATCGATACCCAAAAAGGAAAAACTGGAAAAGAAAAAGGCTTTAAACCTAAATCAAGGGTCAAAACAAATGAAATGCACAAAGTTACAGAACATCCTGACAACACAAACAGCAGTGAGGATGAAGAACTGTCATGCTTAGAGCTGCATAACATTAACAAAGAAGACAGGGAAATAATATGGATCACAACTAAAGTGTCTGGAGTGACTCTAAAGATGGAACTGGACACAGGTTCAGCCTTGTCAGTGATCTCTGAAACCGATTATAACAGGTTGCTGTCCCACATACCACTGAAAAAGACATCAGTGATGTTAAAAACCTACACAGGTGAAAAAGTGTCACCAAAAGGGAAACTTAAAGTGGATGTGGTTTATGGTGACCAAACACACAAGCTAGAGCTCTATGTTTTGAAAACCAAAGGCCCAGCATTACTAGGACGTGAATGGCTGAGAAAAATTCAACTTGACTGGCATGAAATAAAAGCCCTGAATATCTCATCAGACCTTAAGAGCTCTACCAGAGGGTTTGAGCAAAGATTGCTACAGTTATTGGAGGCTAATGCACACGTGTTTGAGAAAGGCATTGGAAAACTAAAACACCTAAAAGCAAAAATTGAACTTGACAAAGATGCCAACCCAAGGTTCCACAAGGCGCGCCCGGTGCCATATGCTCTACGTCCCAAGATAGATGCTGAACTGCAAAATTTGGAGACGTCTGGCATTCTTTCAAAGGTCGACTGGAGTGACTGGGCTACGCCCATTGTTCCGGTGATGAAGAAAGGAAAAAGTGAAGTGCGTATATGTGGGGACTTCAAAGTGAGCATCAACCCGGTGCTGCGCACGGTGCAGTACCCTCTTCCACGAATAGAGGACATCTTCTCATCCTTGGCTGGTGGGGAGAAGTTTTCAAAGATTGACTTGTCACAAGCCTATCTCCAGATGGAAGTGGAGGAGTCAAGCAAAAAGTTCTTAACCATAAACACTCATAAGGGACTTTACCAATACAATCGGCTTGTGTTTGGTGTTGCTTCAGCCCCAGCCATCTGGCAAAGGGCCATGGATCAGGTGCTTCAGGACATACCTGGAACACAATGCTACCTGGATGACATTATCATAACAGGAAAAGATGATGATGCTCACTTCCAAAATCTGAGCAAAGTACTCACCAGGCTGAATGAGTATGGCCTACGGGCAAAGAGAGAGAAATGTGAGTTTTTCAAAAGTGAAATCTCCTACTGCGGACATGTTATTGACAAACACGGCTTGCACAAGTCGCAAGAGAAAATTGAGGCGGTGCTGAAAGCACCTAAACCTGAAAATGTGTCACAACTCAGATCGTACCTGGGTCTCGTCAACTATTACCACAAGTTTCTACCCAACCTTGCCTCAGTACTGTATCCACTAAATGCGCTGTTACAGACAGGAGTGGAATGGCATTGGTCAGAAAAATGTGAAAAGGCATTCACAGAAACAAAGAGACTAATAACATCTGATGAGCTACTTACCCACTACGATCCATCCAGACCCATCCGTCTAGCATGTGATGCATCCCCGTACGGCATCGGAGCAGTACTGTCGCACACATTGGATAATGGACTTGAACGCCCAATTGCATTCGCTTCAAGGTCCCTGTCAAGTGCTGAACGCAACTATGCACAGATAGACAAGGAGGCCCTTAGCCTAGTATGGGGGATAAAAAAGTTCCACCATTACCTCTATGGCCGAAGGTTCACCTTAGTGACTGATCATCAGCCCCTAGTGTCTATATTTAATCCACGAAAAGGAGTCCCAGTAATGTCAGCTGCGCGACTACAGAGATGGGCCCTGTTCTTAGGAGCACACTCATATGACATTGAGTTCAAGAGAACTAAACAACACTGCAATGCTGATGGTTTGTCACGCCTCCCCCTGTCAACATCTGTGGAGGAACCGTCGTCAACAGGTGACCCGGTAGAAATGTTTTACACAACACTGGTAGACCAGCTGCCAGTTACGAATGACATGATACGAAGAGAAACGAGGAATGACCCAACACTGTCCAAGGTGTACGACATAACAGTACAAGGCTGGCCTACCCATGGGAATACCTGTTTCCCAGAGTTTTCAGCAAGACGTGATCAACTGTCAGTTTGCCTGGGAACCTTGATGTGTGGATCACGTGTGGTGGTTCCCTCCAAGCTTCGCACCAGAGTGTTGGACAGTCTGCATGAGGCTCACGTAGGTACTGTGAAGATGAAAAGTCTGGCCCGTAGCTACGTTTGGTGGCCAGGAATAGATAAACAGATTGAGGACATCACCAAAACATGTCCAGGGTGTCTGAGCGTTCAAAACGCACCGCCACCGGCTCCCCTTCACCCGTGGGAATGGCCGTCTGCACCCTGGCAGAGAGTGCACATCGATTTTGCTGGCCCGTTCATGAACTCTATGTTTCTTATAGCTGTGGATGCTCACTCTAAGTGGCCAGAAGTAGTCCAAATGAACTCAACAACATCAGAAAAGACTATATCTGTTCTGAGAACCATCTTCGCCAGGTATGGCCTTCCTGAACAAATTGTGAGTGACAATGGCCCACAGTTTACTTCTGAGGAATTCCAAAACTTCATGAAAAAGAATGGTATCAAGCATTTCAAGTCAGCACCTCACCATCCAGCAACAAACGGATTAGCAGAACGGTTCGTACAAACATTCAAAAAGTCCATAAAAGCAACGATAAAAGAAGACATCTCTCTTCAACACAAAATTGACAATTTCCTCTTTGTGTACCGCAACTCTGTCCATGCAACAACCAATCAGACACCTGCAATGCTGTTTATGAACAGACGGCTCAGATCTCGCATTGACCTTCTAAAGCCAAACCTGAGGAGAGAAGTGCAGAACAAACAGTTCAGCAGCTTTTCGGATGAACCGCCAAGAAGCTTCGACGTGGGACAGCAGGTTCTGGCACGTGACTACCGAGGGGAAAAGTGGACGCCTGGAAAGATCATCACTAGGAGCGGCCCTCTGATGTATGAGGTGGACACTGGAGACCATACCTGGAGACGCCATGTGGATCAGCTGTTAAATGCTCAACCAAAGACACCAGAGCAACCAGCACGTCCACCTGATCCTGGAACCAACTCTGACCTCAGCACAGTGACACCCACAGTTGCAGAGGAAGTGCCCCCTACCGAGAGCACGCCACAGGTTCCCAGGCGTAACCCTGAACGACTCAGGGTACCCCCGAAAAGATTAGACTTATGAGTTTCACTTATGGGACTTGTGTGATAAAAAAAAATATATATATATATATTATTTTTATTTTTTAAAGGAAGGTGTTTCAATGTTTGTCAACTGAATGACAAGTTGTGTTTAATGCATTAGCTATGTTACATGTTATTTTAGTTACGTAGCATTGTTCTAAAAGGGGAGGAGTGTAGTGTATTACAGCGGAACTATTTACTTCAGCGGAACCACTCCCTTAGTTGCCGGGTTACCTAGAGGTGATCTGCCGGCGTAGTGATTTGTGTGTGTAATGTTGAGACCAGTTGAAGACAAGTAAAGTCACGTTCTTTTCCATAACCGAGTGGATTATTCTTTCATCTTTAAAATATACTTTGTTGGAGTAAAGACACAACATGCATGATGGGAAATCAAACGGCTACATGACGTTATCTTCCTCTCTTCCGCTTTCAGCTTTAGTTTCCACGTCGGGACAGAGGCACAACTCACTTTCTGTGAGTGTTTTACTTCCAGAGCGGACATTTGTACTCGTTCTGCACCACAGCCATATTCATTTATACGTAGATGTAATGGAAAGTACTATATGCTGCGTGTGATCCAAGTACAGTATATGATCATGGGTAATGCCCAGTATGTCCAGGAGGGGGCGCACAAGGCCATTTTCTCCATTCTACATAGTGTATTGAAGGAAACACAGTGTCCGTGTAGTTTCCTCACTTTTCTTCCCCTTTTGAAGGTAATTGTTGTATTAAAATATGTGAATATATGTTGTACTGCCTCGATAAATATATTTAACTCAGTTTTACTGATTCATAATATTAGTTTATCACGTTCTTCTTTGTTTTACTTGTGTCGATAACATGAAATGGCAGGTGTAGCCATAGACATTACTGTATATATATTCTATATATGATATCTATGGGTGTACAGTACCTATTTGCTAGCTTGTGCGGCAGAAACTTCTGTCACGTGTTTGGCGTTAACCAGCCATGTTTGTATGTTAACTGTGTTGCACGTGTTCTTATAAAATGCTACAATAGTTGTTTAAATATCAGATTTCTGCTATAGGAAGTCATCCATTATGCCCACTTGTTGGGAACTTGTTGGGAGCCCATCTCAGCTGCTTGTGAGTGAAGGCAGGGGACACACTGGACAGGTCAGTCCATCCCAGAGACACAGACAAAGAGCTAACAACTATCCACACTCCCAGTCACAACTAGGGACAATTTACAGTCACAGAAGAGCCAAAAAGGATTCAAACTGACGACTCAGGTTCTTGATTGACATTTCTAGTAACTAATTATCAATAATAATGTATCATATCTGTCATGCTAAGTTCTTACTGATAATCATTGTGGAGTCCTTAAGATAATTGTTTTATTAATCAGATTTTTATATGAATGTTCCTGTGCAGTGCCCTGAGACGACATCTGTTGTGAATTGACGCTCTATAAATGAACTAAACTAAACAGAATTGAATTAAGATGATCAGACAGTCATAGCCACAAATGCTTAGAGGGGTACAAAGGACATCAGATTACATGCTCAATCATCCAGGTACAAAATCCAATAATAGTCAAGCAGGTCATCTGGACAGTTTATTTTTAGTGGAAAGATGATTCAGCATCTTATCACCAGCAAAATGGTTGGTCCACTAAAGGTGTGTGGGGAAAACCGTTTACTTGGGACTCCTCAGACTGATGAAACCGGATAATACAGTAATAATAACTTTTATTTATAACGCACTTTATATCAGTAACAGACCCCAAAGTGCTACAGTGTATGTACATTAAATAAGATAAAAATCAAAACAAAATGCAGATAAAATACTCAAATAAAAACTGGGTGCAATAAAAACAAAAGCACAATTCAGTTAATAAAAAAACTTGATAGAGGGCGAAATGTCTTTCCCCAAAAAAGAAACTGTCCAGAGGACCTGATTGCCCATTATTGGATTTTGTGCCTGGATGATTGAGCATGAACTTTGATGTCTTGAACCACTTTGGCTGTGGCTGCCTGCCTGGGAGTTGACGGGGGACAGAACAGCCCCCAGAAACCATCTTATCACCAGAAAACTGGTTGGTCCACTAAAGGAGTGTACTGTTTAGTGGGAAAACAGTTTACTTGGGACTCCTCAGACTGATGAAACCCTCTGGATAGAGGGCAAAACGTCTTTCCACAAAAAAAAGAAACTGTCCAGATGACCTGACCATTATTGGAGTCAGAGTTAGACCTCACAAAATGTCTCAGCTGCAAATATCTAAAAAAAACTGAGACTTGTGAATAAGAAATGATGTACCAGCCTTTCCAAAAAGACAAATCTACCATCAACTTAAGAGATCACACAATGAATGCACTCCCCTCAAGACCCAAGTGTCAAACGCCATATCAGCTACTGAAGGAGTAAACATATGATGATTTGACACAGGTGCCAAAAACAGTAATTCTGTAGAGTTAAATGAACTGACCTCCTGAACTGATTCCAAATCTTAACTGCCCAGATCACAATTGGGTTAGAAGTGTAGGCTGATCCTGATTGTTTAAAGGCCAGCTGAGAGCAGAGTAATGCAGAAGGGGAACTGGATCTAACTGAGACCTTTTCCAAGGCCACCCAACTAGAAGGGGTGTCCTTACCCTCAAATTTATATTTGACATATTTTATTGGAACTCACATAAAGCAATCATTGAATGCACATTTACAATTAGTTATCATTCAGTGTCAACAAAATCATGTTGGCTGCCAGAGCCAAGTAACATTAGCAAACATAAAAATGGCTATAACTTGGTTAATTCTACAATCGCAGTAACCGAGAGTCATTAACACAAGGTCTTGCATGAAACTGTTCATAAAGTAAAGGTGCTGGTCATAAAATTAGAAAATCATGAAAAAGTTGATTTATTACAGTAATTCCATTCAAAAAGTGAAACATACAGTATATTATATTCATTCATTACACACAGACTGATATTTTTCAAATGTTTATTTCTTTTAATGTTGATGATTATAACTGACAACTAAGGAAAACCCCAAATTCAGCATCTCAGAAAATTAGAATATTATTAAAATGTTCACTATTGAAGACACCTGGTACCACACTCTAATCAACTAACTCAAAACACCTGCAAAGGCCTTTACATGGTCTCTTGTCTAGTTCTGTAGGCTACACAATCATGCGGAAGACTGCTGACTTGACAGTTGTCCAAAAGATGACCATTGACACCTTGAACAAGGAGGGCAAGACGCAAAAGGTCATTGCTAAAGAGGCTGGCTGTTCACAGAGCTCTGTGTCCAAGCACATTAATAGAGAGGGGAGGGGAAGGGAAGGAAACAATGTGGTAGGAAAAGTGTACAAGCAAAACCCTGGAGAGGATTGTGAAACAAAATCCATTACAAAATGTGGGGGAGATTCACAGAGTGGACTGCAGCTGGAGTCAGTGCTTCAAGAACCACCATGCACAGACATATGAGTTTCAGCTGTTGTGTTCCTTATGTCAAGCACTTTTGAGCAAGCGACAGCATCAGAAGCGTCTCACCTAGGGTAAAGTTATGTTCTCTGATTAAAGTAAATTTTGCATTTCCTTTGGAAACCAAGACCCCAGAGTCTGGAGGAAGAGAGGAGAGGTACAGAATTAACATTGCTTGAGGTCCAGTTTTAAGTTTCCATAGTGATGGTTTGGGGGGCCATGCCATTTGCTGGTGTTGGTACAGTTTTTTTCTGAGGTCCAGGGTCAACGCAGCCATCTATACCAGGAAGTTTTAGAGCACTTCATGTTTCCTGTTGCTGACCAACATTATGGAGATGCCGATTTTATTTTCCAACAGGACTTGGCACCTGCACACAGTGCAAAAACTATCAATACCAGGGTTAAGGACCATGGTATCCCTGTTCTTAACTGGCCAGCAAACTCACCTGACCTTAACCCCGTAGAAAATTTATGGGGTATTGTGAAGAGGAAGATGTGCTACACCAGAGCCAACAATTCAGAAGAGCTGCAGGCCGCTATCAGAGCAACCTGGGCTCTCATAACACCTGAGCAGTGATCAACTCCATGCCACACTGCACTGCTGCAGTAATCCAGACAAAAGGAGCCACAACTAAGTATTGAATGCTGCACATGCTCATACTTTTCATGTTCATACTTTTCAGTTGGCCAACATTTCTAAAAATCCTTTTTTATTGGTATAAATTTTCTGATATGCTGAATTTGGGGTTTTCATTAGTTGTTAGTTATAATCACCAACATTAAAAGAAATAAACATATGAAATACAGGTCCTTCTAAAAAAATTAGCATATTGTGATAAAGGTCATTATTTTCCATAATGTAATGATAAAAATGAAACTTTATTGCACACCAATTGAAATATTTCAGGTCTTTTGTTTTAATACTGATGATTTTGGCATACAGCTCATGAAAACCCAAAATTCCTGTCTCAAAAAATTTGCATATTTCATCCGACCAATAAAAGAAAAGTGTTTTTAATACAAAAAAAAGTCAACCTTCAAATAATTATGTTCAGTTATGCACTCAATACTTGGTCGGGAATCCTTTTGCAGAAATGACTGCTTCAATGCGGCGTGGCATGGAGGCAATCAGCCTGTGGCACTGCTGAGGTGTTATGGAGGCCCAGGATGCTTCGATAGCGGCCTTAAGCTCATCCAGAGTGTTGGGTCTTGCGTCTCTCAACTTTCTCTTCACAATATCCCACAGATTCTCTATGGGGTTCAGGTCAGGAGAGTTGGCAGGCCAATTGAGCACAGTAATACCATGGTCAGTAAACCATTTACCAGTGGTTTTGGCACTGTGAGCAGGTGCCAGGTCGTGCTGAAAAATGAAATCTTCATCTCCATAAAGCTTTTCAGCAGATGGAAGCATGAAGTGCTCCAAAATCTCCTGATAGCTAGCTGCATTGACCCTGCCCTTGATAAAACACAGTGGACCAACACCAGCAGCTGACATGGCACCCCAGACCATCACTGACTGTGGGTACTTGACACTGGACTTCTGGCATTTCCTTCTCCCCAGTCTTCCTCCAGACTCTGGCACCTTGATTTCTGAATGACATGCAAACTTTGCTTTCATCCGAAAAAAGTACTTTGGACCACTGAGCAACAGTCCAGTGCTGCTTCTCTGTAGCCCAGGTCAGGCGCTTCTGCCACTGTTTCTGGTTCAAAAGTGGCTTGACCTGGGGAATGCGGCACCTGTAGTCCATTTCCTGCACACGCCTGTGCACGGTGGCTCTGGAATCGGCACTTCTCCACAACCTTCATCAGGGTCCGGTCACCTCTTCTCGTTGTGCAGCGTTTTCTGCCACACTTTTCCCTTCCCACAGACTTCCCACTGAGATACCTTGATACAGCACTCTGGGAACAGCCTATTCGTTCAGAAATGTATTTCTGTGTCTTACCCTCTTGCTTGAGGGTGTCAATGATGGCCTTCTGGACAGCAGTCAGGTTGGCAGTCTTACCCATGATTGCGGTTTTGAGTAATGAACCAGGCTGAGAGTTTTTAAAAGCCTCAGGAATCTTTTGCAGATGTTTAGAGTTAATTCGTTGATTCAGATGATTAGGTTAATAGCTCGTTTAGAGAACCTTTTCATGATATGCTAATTTTTTGAGATGGGAATTTTGGGTTTTTGTGAGCTGTAAGCCAAAATCATCAGTGTTAAAACAATAAAAGACCTGAAATATTTCAGTTGGTGTGCAATTAATCTAAAATATATGAGTTTCATTTTTATCATTACATTATGGAAAATACTGACCTTTATTACAATATGCTAATTTTTTAGAGAAGGACCTGTATATCAGTCTGTGTGTAATGAATTAATTAATATACAAATTTTCACTTTTTAAATGCAATTACTGAAATAAATCAGTTTTTTCAAGATGTTCTAATTTTATGACCAGCACCTGTATTTACAAGGGTTGATCAAAATGACAATAATTCATTTCTCAATATCGGATGATTTTAGGTTAAAATTCTAGGATGCTGGGCAGTGGGTGATATACATTCAGTATGTGTTTGAGATGCGT
>JBBPBX010066782.1:0-19579 GCA_038048925.1 Garcialebias charrua
AGAGACTTCTTTTAATTTTGTTAGTTTAAATGTCATCAAATGAATAACCTTGTGTGTTACTTGTATAAGCATTATTGCAATCCAATGTTTGATAGTCATCAAGACTGTTTAATTCAAACTGTTTAAATTCATGCTGAATAGCAAATGTTATTCCAAAATGTTATTCATGAAGGATTTCTCTTCTCAAACCTGCAGTGAAGATTCAGTGACACTGTTTATCTCATTTTAGTTTGAGCTCAGGACAATCTCCTCAGAAGAGACTTTTGTTTTTGTCCTAATTAATAATCAGATGAATAATATCTGTTTTTGCTATTATCATTAACATAGGTCCCATATGTGACGCTTTAATGACGTTGTTTTAACCAAACCAACAGGTTAACAGTAGGCGTGTTTCCATCAAGGTTTCTAGGTGCGCATTATGAAGCATCGCATCAGAAAAGCTAAATGGAAACGGCATAATTCGAGTTAACTTCCTCTAAGTCGCTCTAAAGTTTATACGCTCGCTTGAGGTAGTTTTTGGGGAGTCGATTCAGAGCTGAGTCGGCTAAACGACAGATGGAAACAGATTAGCCGACTCAGTTCTGCCGCAGCGAACATTCACGTCACGTGACTGATCAGCTGTTTCCGCTCCGGACAACATGTAACATCGCTAAAACTAGTTGGCATGACAGAATAAATACAACTTGCCCGATAGCAACACATACCTGAAATATTCTCTCCATTTTGCCGAGATGTCTGTTTTCAAACGCTACTTCCTGTTTACTGTGGAAGTGCGTAACGCTGACGTCTGACGTATGGCGCTGACGTGTGACGTAATGACGCTGACGTCTGACGTAGAGACGCTTTGCGTGGCATTGCAGATGCGCTTCAAGCCAGTTAATGGAAACACTTCTGATCCTCATAATTTTAATTTACATTTTAGCGAAATTTTCTAAAATTCGCTCAAAAATCGAATTTAAATTGGATGGAAACATAGCTAGTGTTGTGTGTAGTGTTAAGATCAGTTTTTATCATAAAATGCTGACATCTGAAACTAACACTTTATCTTTCTGACAATTTGTAATGTTTGATTCAAATTAAAAGTAATAAAAGTATTACTGTCCCTTCAGGAATAACTCCCAAAAAGTTCATTACTGAGAGCGATCAGAGAAGTGTTTCTGAGGTCACGGTTGTATCACTATAGTTTCAATGGGTTTGGCGCCATCTAGTGGCCATAAAAAAGACTGTCACGGCAGCGCGTATTATACACCGAAGCGTATTATCTAAGGGTTTTTCTGATTTATTTCCAAAAATTGGCCAAAGCGTATTATACACCGGAGCGTATTATACACCGGAGAATACGGTAGTTCTGTTTCCATAGCACTTCTGTCCCCCTTCTGTGGGCGGGGTCCAGAATCCTACTCGTCTTACCACATGGTGGCAGTAGTGTTCCCTCAAGCTATTTACTAGTAGCCACCACTAGAAGAAGAACACGATAAAGGCTTTGACAGAATGTTGTGAAAGAGATGTCATGCTATAATGAGTACCTCATGAGCTGTAATTTTTAAACCCAATTCATAATCCTACCTTGTTGCCTTCTTTAAACCCATGTATTTTCCAATTTAGTATTTTTACAATAAAGATGTATTAAAAACATATTTTATTATTTAGTTATGCACAAGGTGCTTGATAAATTGGCAAAACCATATTTGTCTGAGCTGCTTCAACCTTCCTGCCCTCCCCGATCTCAGATCAGCTGAGCAGTTGCTGCTGACAGTCCTCAAAACTAGGTTGAAGCTCAGAGGTGACAGAGCGTTTGGCGTTGTTGCTCCCAGGCTGTGGAAGTGTTCAGTGTCAGACAGGCCTCCTCTCTTCATGTTTTTAAATCTTTTTTAAAAACACACATTTATTCCTTGGCTTTTAACACGTGATCTTATCTTTTATGGCATGTTAACACACCTGCAGTAAGACTGGTATATGTATTTATTTTTATATTTTTTATTTTTATTTTTTTTTTCCATTTATAGATGGCCTCCCTTCACACCTTATAGCCATCCTCTCACTCCAATATGTATTTTTTTTTTTTTTTATAGAGAGAAAGAAAGAAAAGAGAAAGTGAGACAACAAAACAACAATTATCCACAAAAAGAGCACAAGGCAAACACACCAAACCTCCGTCCACAATCCTGCAAAGCACATGACAGAGCACAGCAACAAAACATACAAGCATAAAGACTGATAATATTCATGACCTTGCATTAGATTTCTATATATAAACATACCCATACCTACAAGTATATATACAGTATACATACATATATATTTATATTCATTTATATACCCATCTACATATATCTACATATACATCCCTACATCCATTTGTGTGTGGTTGTGAGTAGGGCTGGGCGATATGGAAAAAATCATATATCACGATATGGACTTTTTTATATCACGATAACGATATATATCACGATATATACAACACTATGTGTGTGTGTGTGTGTGTGTGTGTGTGTGTGTCCTTGTTTATGCTACGTTGTAAGGCCCAGTTTTCTGAGTTTTACCAAATTGTGAGGCCCAACTGGTTCTTATGGGGCCCAAAGCCCGGGCCCCATAAGAAGAAGTCCCGTTGGTGGGTTAGGGGTTAGGTTTAGGACTAAGGTGTGAATTGAGGATGTGTTAAGGTTAGGGTTAGGTATGCATTGGTAATGGTTAGGTTTAGGGTAAAGGTCAGGGTTAGGCTATAGAAATGAATGAAAAATGAATGGAAGTCAATGCAATGGCCCCACAAAGATAGTAAAACAAACCTGTGTGTGTGTGTGTGTGTGTGTGTGTGTGTGTACAGGAAAAATTTGGACCAAAGTTTTTTTATTTTATTATTTTACTACAGATAGTTACAATTATAAGAATGTGAACAAAAAGAACAAGGAAATTTGGACCAAAGTAGAAACTAGATCTACCTAAGATCTACCTTAATTCAAGGAGTACGATTATGGAATGACTTAATGCCAAATGACAAATGTTAAGGAAGCCAAATCATTCCTTGTATTTAAGAAACTGGTAAAAAATGAATTGCTAAAAAAATAAATGAATCTAATTTAATGTGTGATATATGTGAATTGAAAATTGACTGAGTTATTTACTTATTTTGTTATTATAGAAAATATTGTTTGAACTGTTATTAGATGAATAAGGAGCAGATTTAATAAGATTTATTCTTCATCTGCTACCTTTCATTTTATTTTATTTTTTCTATTATGAATACGTTAATTGTTGTATTTCATATTATAAAATGAATAAACTAACAAACAAACAAACAACTCCTTTTCTACTTTGGTCCAAATTTTTCCTGCAGGTGGCGGTAAAACAACAGCTGCTAATGAAACTCACGAAGAAGAAATCCGCTCTGAAGTTTGAGTAAACAAAGCAAGAAACAGAAAAGAGAAAACGTTGCGTTTGATTGCGGTTCTGTTGTGTCTCTGGTCTGTTTTGTATTGGTTAACTGGACCCGAGTTCGGACTCGGTTGGACTCTGGGTTCGTGTCCTCTGGACCCATTTTGTCTCCGAGTTTCAGCGGAGCGAAATAATGGAAGCTAACAAGGTGAGCTTCCCCCTCTTTTTGGTAAAAGTTATTCTTCTTGGGCTGCCTGTGCAGCTGTTTTCTCCTTGTTGAGACACCGGCTTCATGCGCCTGCGGCTCTGTTGCTCTCGAGTTTAACAACGTAAAGCATGTGTCGCAAACCCGCGCGTGCGTCAAACATAAAGCAGCGCCGTCATCTCGCAAAACCCCATATGAAGCTTCTTTGCGACAGTTATTTTTTTATTCTTATTTATCACGATAGAGACGATAGAAGGAAAGTAGCACGATAGACACGTTTCTATCGTCCCCACGATATATATCGTCATATCGCACAGCCCTAGTTGTGAGCATGCATAAGTGAATAAGGTTCCTCCAATAGAACATTTAGTAGCGAATGTGAAGCATCAGAGATCTGTCCCTCCAAAGCCCGAGACAGACGAAAGGGCGATCAGAACCCAAGACCCCAGGAAGGACCCCGAGCCCAGAGTCCCCAGGACCACCCGAACAGGACGAGCCACTCGTCAACTCCCCAGATCCGACCAAGGGGAAGAACAGGACGAATATAACAGTATATGTATTTATTTTTGTATGCTTCCCAAAATGAAAAGCAATATGCTGGTTATTTTTGTATGCTTTTTATAGTTTTTAATTAACTTGTCTTTTATGTTATTGAACAGCACTTTGGTTGACCCTATGGTTTTTAAAATGTGCTTTATAAATAAAGTTGATTGATTTAAATTAAAACATCACACTGTGATCTTTGAAACTGCCAGTGTCTCCCTGGCAAAGCATGCTGCTGGGTGCAGATGATGGATGGTCTGTGAACACCTTGAGGAGCTGAAGGCGGTGGATGTTGATGCTTGTGTCTCCCTGGCAAAGCATGCTGCTGAGCGGAGATGATGGATGGATGGATGGTCTGTGAACACCTTGAGGAGCTGAAGGCGGTGGATGTTGATGCCTGTGTCTCCCTGGCAAAGCATGCTGCTGGGCGCAGATGATGGATGGATGATGGATGGATAGATGGATGGTCTGTGAATTCTTTAACTTTAAACTGTCCAAAGGACTTTGGCCACTTTGAATTTTTGACAGTTTTTGTCTGACTTCATCCTAGAACCAAATAATTTATGATGTAATAACAGTTGAGCAGATTCTAATAATCTTTTTCTTATGATTCTTTAAAGGTCAAATGCAAATGGAAAATTCTCTTAACTTCCAGTATGGATTTAAACACTATACACACTTCACATTGTAAAATAAGTTTAGGAAATTGAATGTTCCAGGACACCACTTAAGAAAATATAACGTTTAATAGGAAAAGTTTGAAGTGACAAATGTACAGAAGTAACGAATTTCCATCTGGTGTCTCACGGCTTCCTCCAGAAGACGACACAGGTTGTTCAATTCTGGTGATTTTCTTCTGCTGACTGTAAAAGAAAAATGTGGTTAATTTAGTCCAGAAACTTTTTTTTTTTTTTTTTAGTAACAGAATGTAATCACAGGATGTTCATGTACTGACTATAACCTGTTGGAGTTATTTGAATTAATATTCAATGTTTTATAGACATAAATGTGTCAAGCTAGCTTCTATTTTTTTCTCCCTAGTACTTTGTAACACATAGACTTTATTTGTAACAAACAAGACGTTTCGCTCATCATCCGATAAGCTTTCTCAATTGGAGACTGTGAGAGGGAGAGAGAAGTTATAAGCAAGCTGGGCCACTGGTGCACACCAAACTAGGTAAATTGGAAGCTAACACACACACATACTTGGGATAACACGTGCCTGTGACCCATTCAAAGTTCAGTGTGTGAAAGCAGAGCTTACAGAAAACACACACACATCCTACTGTATGTAAATTGACAAAAACCACACTTCACACATTGATAACAGGGACCTGTCAAAGTCTTTGTTGGTCTAATTCACAAACAAAGCTCCTCTGTTCTCATCAGGTGTGAGACGCCTGGGGACCAAATCCAGGGCTGCACTATAAGTTTTAGAAAGTTGAAATCTTAGACCTCCTCCTCTGTTTAACGATGGTTTCTCTCTTTTTACATAAATCGCCTCCTTCACACCTCTCTCAAACCACCTGTGCTCTCGGTCCAAAATATGGATGGATGGAGCTTATTTATATAGCGCTTTCCAGCCCCCTGTGAGGAGCTGATATGTACATTTTGGTCCTCAAAAGAGTGTCCCTTGTCTGTGAGGTGGAGGTGAACAGCTGAGTTTTGACCAGAGGAGGTTGCTCTCCTGTGTTGAGACATTCTTCTGTGTATTGGCTGTTTAGTTTCTCCAATGTATAAGTCTGGACAGTCCTCGCTGCACTGGACTGCATAAACTACACCACTCTGTTTGTGTGTAGGTGTTTTGTCCTTAGGGTGGACCAGCCTCTGTCTGAGAGTCCTGCTGGGTTTGAAATGTACTGGGATGTTGTGTTTGTTGAGAATCCTTCTGAAATTCTCTGATAGTCCAGCAACATAAGGGATGACAATGTTTTTTCGTCTGTTCTCCTTTTTCTGTTCCTTATTGTGTTTTGGAAATTTCCTCGCTGACTTGACAAAAGCCCAGTTAGGATATCCACATGTTTGGAGAGATTTTTCAATGTGTTTCTGTTCCTTTTTCTTCCCTTCTGTCTTCGTGGGGATGTGATCGGCCCGGTGCTGTAAAGTTCTGATGACAGAAAGTTTGTGTTCCAGTGGATGGTGAGAGTCAAACAGGAGATACTGGTCTGTGTGGGTTGGTTTTCTGTAAACTTCAATGTTGAGGCTGTCCTCTCTTTCCATGTGAACCAAACAGTCCAAAAAAGGAAGCTTATTGTCATTAGCATCCTCTCTGGTGAACTTGATGTTGTTATCTACCGAGTTAATGTGTCTGGTGAACGCTTCCACCTCCCTGGCTTGGATTTTGACCCAGGTATCATCCACATATCGGAACCAATGGCTTGGAGTTGTCCCCTCATAGGAGTTAAGGGCTCTCTGTTCCACTTCCTCCATGTAGAGGTTTGCAACAATGGGTGACACTGGAGATCCCATGGCACAGCCGTGCTTCTGTCTGTAAAATCTGTCATTGAACTTGAAATAGGTGGTGGAGAGGCAGAGATCCAGCAAGGTGCAGATGTGGTCTGGGGTGAAGTTGGTCCTTTTGCCCAAATCCTTGTCTTGTAGAAGTCGTTTTTTGACGGTTTCTACTGCTTCAGAAATGGGTATGCATGTGAACAGCGAAGTCACATCATACGATACAAGAGTTTCTCCCGGGGTTAGCTTCAAATGTTGAACTTTGTTGGCAAAATCAATGGAGTTTTTTATGTGATGAGGTGTGTTTCCAACCAGAGGAGCTAAAATACCAGCGAGATGTTTAGCAACATTGTATGTAACTGAGTTCATGCTGCTGACGATGGGTCTGAGAGGTGTATCTTCTTTGTGTATTTTTGGAAGTCCATAAAGACAGGGAGTGGCTTCCCCCGGGTACAATCTATAGTACAATGATCGAGTGATTATTTTCTCCTTTTCGAGTTTTTGCAGGTAATCTGTGACTTTCTTTTTAAAAGTGTTAGTTGGGTCCCTCTTCAGGGGCTCATAGGTGTTCCTGTCGCTCAGCAGTGTGGTTATTTTTCCCTGGTAGTCCGACGTGTTGAGTATTACTGTGCATCTTCCTTTGTCCGCTGGTAAAATGGTGATGTTTTGGTCCTGGCTGAGTGATGTTATCGCTTTCCTTTCCTGCGGTGTAAGATTTGAAGGAGGCAGTTTGGCACTGGCAAAACATTTAAGAAATGAGTTTTTACTGTTAGTAAGTTTTATTTATGTAGCACATTTCACAGACATGAGAGTCACAAAGTGCTTTACAAAAGGAAAAATAAAATCACAGAAGTACTATACAAAAAGGTAAAACATAACAAACTCTAAAATCAATGTACAAAATTAACCAAAAGCCTGTCTGAAGAGATAAGTCTTAAGTTTTTAAATGCATCTGTTGACTCGGAGCAGCGCATTGTTAGCAAAATGTTCTGCTGTATTTGACTTGCTGCTGTTGTTGGTTGTTAATTTTTTGGTTGACACAATCTTTCCTATTTATGTCCTCATTAAATTAGGTTAGTAAATGACTTTTACCTGAAGCATGTTAAAAAAATACAAAATCTTTCCGGGGGGTGGGGGTGGGGGGTGGCGCAACGTTTGTCACCTTTTTCCTCCCTTCTGAGTTTGCAGGTATGCTAAAAGCATACTAAGAAGGGATTTGGCCTTTATACTCAAAGTTTGCTGGTCATTTTGAAGGTTTTTGGGCATGGTAAATTCACCCAATTGGAGTTTTTTTTTTTTGGTGGGTGTGTATGCTTTGTCATATGAAAGCATATGGTTTTTGGTTTTTACTGTGGAAAAGATGATTTCTCTGTGTACTACAAAAAAGCTCCATCAGCTAACACCAATGCTTCAGCATAAAAACAGCTAAACATACCTGACATAGTCCTGGAAAGAAAATTGTGTATTAGTTTATTAGATTAAAAATTCTAGAACAGCATGACGTTTGATTTGATTTCAAATTTCTAAATATCCGTCAGAGCTGAGCCACAAGATGGGCTTGTTATTTAGTCCAGATTTTACTTGATCCAAAACCAAATACTGTTGTAGTCAAAACCAGTCTGATTATTTATTTTCTTCAAATATTGGTTTTAAGCTGTTCATAGTTTTCTCATTTTTATAGTGGTCCATTTCAAGCTGCAAAGCTTTTCTCGCCTCAGTGACAGTCACGGTGCAGTGATTACTACGGTTGTCAGCAGGACTCTGCTCGCATTTTGTTTCCGCACATACACACAATCCAGTGGAGAGGTAGACACACACAGCCACAAAGCAATACCATAAGTCAATGAAAAAAATCAGCATGGCTGTCTCTAAAAGGAGAATAGCTGAGTGGAAGAAAGGTTTCATTCAGACTCGATGTGCTTGAGTTTTTGTTTATTAGTTTGAGATTTCAAAGCGTGTATTTCTCATATTTTCAGAGAAAGTAGTGATGTGATTGTTAAAAACAGAAACGCAAAACATCAATCTGAAAATAAACACCATGTTTTGGAGCAATCATACCAATAAAATTTTAAATTTAGATCTAAAAAAATAAACCATTTAAAAATAAAGTTCAATGAATCTAGCACAATCAGAGAATGTTCAACAATTTGGGGATAACATAAATTAATTTTACAGTTCTGGAGTTCAAAAGATGCATAAACCCAGTAGCAATATATTTGCTGACATTTGTTTACATTTAATATAAAAGCAAAAATACACCCATTAACATATTTTTAAATACAGTAGTCCCTCAGTACTTCGTGGTTCAACTTCTGTGGGTTTTCAACACAAGATTGTACACACAACAAGATTGGCTGATTGATGGAAGACAACCAACCAGAGCATTGTGCTCTGCTTCCCGGGTGCTGATTGGCTCTGTAACTGTAGCATCAGTCTGTCTGCTCTCTTTTGCTGTGCTCTTTTAGGACAGTGTAGCACAGTCCCCGTCTGGGGACCGTAACTTCAGCGTCCGTACGGCCCTCCCCACCATCCTTCCCTCCCTCTCTTGGCGTCCGGGGGGCACATTCTCCTGTCAAGCCCGCGGTTCTCGCAGGGCCTGGCTGCCGGTGGAGACCTTCCTTTGCGCTGCCTATGTCCTCACGCTCACCTTCCCAAGACCAGCAGGGGAAGGTTGGAGGCCATTGTGCGAGTGACGCATCTGTCCTCTGGGCGAGCCCCCGCCACATCAAGCTCTTATCTGGTGCAACGCTCGTTATATCAAAAAGGACAATGTACATACGGATATATGTATATAAATACTAAAATAAATATAGCATTCCTACTAGGGCTGGGCCATATCATATCGTTACCGGTAATACCGGTATAAAAAGCTTGCCCGGGCAAAAACCTTATATCATGATATGCTAATTTCATGACGTAATACGTCAGGGCGCCCCGCCCCTTAACACCCGAGCAACTGCGCACCTCCCCTCCACCAGTCTACTGGTGTAAAACGCTAATTAGTTATAAATGTTAAAAACAACGCGCGCGTCTCAACTTCTCTCCTCCCTGCAGGCACAGACAGCTGTCCCCTCCTCCCCCGCTCCGCTCCGAGCAGCACCGAGCTGCTCCGGTGCTGCTCGGTGCTGCTCGGAGCAGCGTATCCCCGCTGTAAACTGTGTAAACACGCGCGGCTCCACATCACTCCATCAGAGACAGTTCAGTTAAAAAAATGAATCAGAGGAAGCATATGACACGTTCCTGCATGAAGGTAAGCTGATCAACTTGTAGAAGTTACAGCTCATTTAAAGGAGCTGTATGTAACATTTTTTATAAACATATTTCTTCACTCTGCCACATCTCCTGACAGACTGATGTTAGCCAGGTAATCTCTGAAAAAACTTTAAAAATGATCTGTTATTTAGATTGAAAAAGTCTGCACAAAATATAGATTAAAAAAACCACCACAAAAACTAAAGTGCAGGTGTAGTTTTACTTGGAGACTAAATACTTTACTAAATAAAGTAATTTCAGTAAAATTACCCCTTGTTGTTTTTTAAAATTTTATATAATACTGCAAAGCAACATGTTAAGTTAATTTTGTCAAATAAATACATTTGATTTTTGTGGGGGGTTATATCACGAAATTTATCGTTATCGTGATAATACTCTGAAATATCACGATATAATTTTTGAGCCATATCGCCCACCCCTAATTCCTACTTTGTGGATTTTCACCTATCGTGGGGGTGTCTGGAACGTAACACGATAAGTGAGGGACTACTGTAAACTTTTAAAGGTTTGCTTTATTTTAAAATGCGTTGTTACTTTTACTTAAAGCGAGAAAAGAGAAAGTATTTAAATTCTCTTTAAATTTCTTACAATCCTGTTTGAAATAATGTCTTATCTTTTTTCATTCATTCATTCAACCTTTATTTATACAGGCTAGCCTCGTTGAGCCACGGGGACTCATTCACAAGAGGGACCTGTCTCACTCACTCACACCTAGGGTCAATTTAGAGTTACCAATCAGCCTAACATGCATGTTTTTTGACTGTGGGAGGAAACCGGAGCACCCGGAGAAAACCCACGCATGCACAGAGAGAACATGCAAACTCCACCCAGAAAGGCCCCCGGACCGGGATTTGAACCAGGGACCTGCTAGCTGAGAGGCAGCAGCTCTACCAGTTGTGCCACTGTGCTGCCCTGCCCTATCTTTAGTGGGCCTTCTAATTTTACATGAATATTTTATAGCCAAATAAAGGACATACAGTATACTAACTGTTAAAATGACTTGACTTAAATTTGGACACAATTTCTTAACCCTTGACAATTGGGGGAAGCATATCACTATACAGAAGTACATTTTTACATTAAAATAAATTTTGCATTTTAAGATGGTGGTTTCATGATTATTAGAGTTGATTAGCCATAGCTGTTTCATGCTAGTCTTGTGTATGGTTTTGTTTTTGTCCTTCATATTGCACGTACAGATGATCTCTAGTAAATTTTGATTTGGTAGTCCAGATGCACTGCTTGGATCAGCTTTTCAGCTTGTCTTTGTTTGTTGCCTTTCAATTGGAAGGTCAGGGGTTTCATCCTCACTTGAACGTCTCACCGCCTCCAATAAGCCTTTCATTGTATGAGTGAAAATCTAATATCTATTGATAGATGATAGATAGAGAGAGAGAGTGAGAGAGAGTGAGAGAGAGTGAGAGAGAGAGTGAGAGAGTGAGAGTGAGTGTGAGTAAAGTCAATGTTTCCACTAGGTCAATTGCCTTGGCAAGGCGCTTTTGTCTTTGTGGATTTTTGTTGGTTGGGGGGAATGGAAATGTCTGTGTTGTGCACCTGTTGGGCCGTTGTGCTGTTGTACTGTATTGTGCTGTTGTATTGTGCTGGCAGTTTTCTGGAGGTATGCGTGAGAAAAGCAGGGTGTTAAGTTTGTAGCTTTTTAGCTAGCGCGTCTGTATTGCATGCAGCTAGCTTAGCGCTATGTCAGTGTTGGCAGAGTTGTTGTTGGGTGGGACAATCGTTATTGGGGGGGGGGGGGCAGTTGTGGGTGAAGGACAATTTCGGTCATTTCTTGGTTCTGTTGACAGGGTGGGGTGCCCTCCTTGGGTAACGGTAGGGGAAACGGTGTAGGATGTACACAAGAAAGCAGTGGATGAGTTGATGGGAAATATTGCAGAGCCCTTTACAGAACCTAAGTGAGGGTTAAAAAGTAGGGGTGTAACGATACACAAAACTCTCGAGACGAGATGAGACAAATTACAGAGTTCGCGAGAACGAGACAAGATTTTAATGTTAGTTCAAGAAAACTTCAAAGATCGGTTTTATGCCGCAAAAAGGCTTTTATTCTGTTTTAACATGTATTACAAACTCAACTGATGTCTTCATTTTACTGATTGAATCTCCTTAGACCTTAGAACGTTCAACTTTGTTTAAAAAAATAGATATTCACGCAGGACTTTCCAAAAATTGAACATAAATATCCGCATCAGCACTGAATCTGCAGCCGTCACTCACCAGTGTTGCCAGATTGGGCGGTTCACCGCGATTTTCCTTCTGACTTTTGCGGGTAAAGAGTGCTTTGGGTGGGTGGGACTCTATCTGGCAACACCGGTCACACCGGTGTTTACACAAGTGTGTCTTTACATTCGGGGCAGCGTCGGCAGCGCCGGGACCCTCCATCAATGTAGAGGCGTCTGCGGCACCGGGACCCTCCATCAGTAGTTGGGGCGTCTTCTATAGCAACTTCATCCGGCGAAGCCATGCTGTCCGTGACGCTGACTTGCTAGGGGCTGCTAGCATTAGCATTAGCGACTCGCGAGACAACGTTGCCTCTCAACGAGAGATATCGCGGGAGTTTAATATCGCGAGTGTACGAGATCTCGTTACACCCCTATTAAAAAGGCATATTTTTAGTGTAGATCTTGGACCATTTAACCTCCCAAGTTAGCATTTGATGTTCTTATACAGTTTACGCTGTGAATGACTGCGTGAAACTAGTTATTTAACTGAGAAATTGTTAACAGTGTTTTTTTTCTTCTTAAAAATAGCTGTTTTCTTTTGCTTTGGGAGATTTTAAATGGGAGAATGTGTATGTGAGGACACATTCTCTTTTGTTCTCTGTTGTCACTGTTTTTAATGGAAAAAAATTGACTGCAGTCTGACAGTTGTGAAACGGTAAAGAATAGTGCAATGTTGCACTGCTGGTATGGCATTGATTGCATTTCTAATTTGCAAATTTCCATTACAGAACATTGAATACCAGTATTTGTTGTACAGATGTTGCTTTGCCAGACATTGGTGAGCAGTATTTCTCTAGGGTGAGAGCCCAGGTTAAATTCAGCCCAAATCTCCACAACAGCCATGAACATGTTGTCTTTAGAGCTTGTTTAGACAGACTGTGTGGCACAAATCACTTCTCATTTACTAGTGCTTTTTAAGCGCCACTCTGAGTATTCTATAAAAGAAAAGACATAATAATTGGCCAATTCAAGCAGATATTTTGTTTTTAATATTGTTTCAGCATTAAAGCCTGTCAAATCGAATTAGTATTTTTTAACACACTAGTGCTTCCAGTGTTTTCTTCATTCATCCGCTTATAAGCAACATGAACTCATTAGTCCAATCACGCTTCACTTGGTACTGACACTGGTGATCTTTTCATAACTACATACATATGGTAATTATCCTACAAAAAATTGCCATACAAATATAAAAAGATTGCATGTTTTCTTTTTCGTTGGGAGAAAACCTGTTTGTTGAAAGCAAGCTGTTAAATGTGAGGTCCTACAAGATGCAGAGGGAATGTCATAGTGTTCTTATTTAATGTTGAGCTTGGTGTAGAGCATGAAAGCTCTTTGAAGAAGTGATGTGCGCTTCAGAGCACATCAATACTGTAGCGTGGTGACAGTGTGTGGGAGGATCAGTCCCTGTTGCCCTAATCATAGCACCAAATCCACTGTCATTTGTGGAATCAAAGGGAAACTGCTGTTCCTCAGACAGCACCAGCCTTCCTTCTGATAATGCTGAGTTAATAAGAGAACATCCACAAATTAGACAATTTGTGAAGACGAAACCAGTAAACAATCAGCTGTACCTGTAATTACTTAAGATGCGTAATGTTGTTTTTCCCCAAACAGTCTTGTGAACAGAAATCTGTCAAATTCATCATACTGTTGCACATGTAAAAACAAAACTAGTGTGTAATCATGGATTATTTTGATATTCCCATTAAACAAATATTGTTTTAAGAGGATTTTTAGTCTTAAGGCCGAGATACACTTGAGCGTTCTCACGATACGCCTATACGCAACGTACGTACGTCAAGGCAAAAGCGTAGCCCCTCAGGGCACATACGCGCAAAGCTTTTTTTTTCGTCCGCGTGCGCGATGCGCGGTGTCTGACCATAAACTTCCCCGGCGCCGGACTGTTTTGTATGTTACACAAATGAAATAAATTCCCCTTCTTTATCGCTGATCGGGCCTTTTCTTTTGTTTTTTTGCCTAAAGTCAAGTAACCGCTTCTTCCTCCGTTCACTCCATGAATGAAATGAATGAATTCAGGTCCTACCTGGGTGCGCAATGTTTTAAATATCCCTGGTGGGCTGTGTGCTGCAGGAAAAGCACTCCCTGTTATTATTTTTATTTCTGAGAGAACTTTTTATAACATATATAGTAGAAACACCGTATCAGAACACCGCCGCGGTCTTCAGCGAGCTACATGAGCTGACTGAAAGCTGTCAATCATTTCAGTAGGCGTGTCAGCAAGTGACCAATCAGCGAGCTCAGTTGAGTCCCCTCCGTGCGCAGCTGCTCATATTACAACAAGGAGAACGCGAGCGTTTGAAAGCTGATAGTTTCTGAAGTATAGCAGCAAAACACATGCGCACAAAATGCGCACGTAGAGTGGCGTACCTGAGGACGCTCAGGTGTATTTCAGGCTTTAAGAACACAAAATCCTCAACCACATAACTGACTGCCTGAAACGACTCCAAAAACTTAAACTTAAAAGGTCAAATTTAGAGCTGTCAACATGCAAGTTAGTCAAAAGACAACTGTGGTTGTATTCTAACAACTAGGGCTGTGCGATATGACGATATATATCGTGGGGACGATAGAAACGTGTCTATCGTGCTACTTTCCTTCTATCGTCTCTATCGTGATAAATAAGAATAAAAAAATAACGGTCGCAAAGAAGCTTCATATTGTGGTTTTGCGAGATGACGGCGCTGCTTTATGTTTGACGCACGCGCGGGTTTGCGACACATGCTTTACGTTGTTAAACTCGAGTTCAACAGAGACGCAGCCGGCATGAAGCCGGTGTCACCAGATATCTATGGGTGTCACAACATGGAGAAACAGCTGCGCAGGCAGCCCAAGAAGAAGAACTTTTACCAAAAAGAGGGGAAGCTCACCTTGTTAGCTTCCATTATTTAGCTCCGCTGAAACTCGGAGACAAAATGGGTCCAGAGGACACGAAGTCCAACCGAGTCCGAACTCGGGTCCAGTTAACCAATACAAAACAGACCAGAGACACAACAGAACCGGAATCAAACGCAACGTTTTCTCTTTTCTGTTTCTTTGCCTTGTTTACTCCAGATTCCAGTCAGAGCGGATTTCTTCTTCGTGGGTTTTATTAGCAGCCGTTGTTTTACCGCCACCTGCAGGAAAAATTTGGACCAAAGTAGGTCCAAAGTTGGACCAAAGTTTCTACTTTGGTCCAAATTTCCTTGTTCTTTTTGTTCACATTCTTATAATTGTAACTGTATCTGTAGTAAAATAAAATAAAAATAAAAACTTTGGTCCAAATTTTTCCTGTACACACACACACATCGTGTTGTATATATACAACACGATGTGTGTGTGTGTGTGTACAAGAAAAATTTGGACCAAAGTTTTTTTTATATCGTGATATGTATCGTTATCGTGATATAAAAAAGTCCATATCGTGATATATGATTTTTTCCATATCGCCCAGCCCTACTAACAACCCCCTGCTTTACTGTAGTATTTTGTTTTGAACACTAAAATAGTAGTCCAAAGACCATTGGTTATTTTTTTAAATTCACAGTGACACAAAAGACAAACTTCCGATCTAATCAGGCAGCAGGAAGTAGTTATTATCCTCCCCTGTTCATTTTCTCATTAATGTGTCAAGGTTACAAAACAGAATCTTTTATTTGTACAAGAATTGCATGTCGTGCCATGATAAACAGTGTCATGCAATTTCTCAGCTGAGAAAAATCCATAGAAAAAAACAGTTAATCTCAGGAGTAAAGACCCTATACAAGCAAATAAAGCAACACTTCAGAAAATATCTGTAATGGATTTGGACAGATCATGCTGAGTAGCTGCAGGGAGTGCATGTTGTTTTCTTTTGGCTTCACTGCCATTACCATGATGCTTATTGGCCGTGATAAAACATTTGCAGTGTGGACTTTTGTCTAAACAGACAGAAAAGCAATCTTGTGACTTTAACATGGGTAGTTTAGACTGTCCTAGCTGGTTTTAAAAAATGTGCCTGTGTTAGGTTTCACACAGCTGCTTAGGGCTAATTTGTGCTTTTGTTACTATGTTGTGGCATGCCTTTTGTTGGTAGTACACAACAAAAACTGAGAGTAGATTGCTCGGTTTTCTGTTTTACTCTTAGTTTTTTTTCTGTATTGCATTGTAGTTTTTAAAAATGAAAACAAGATTTACACAGGGTGATCTTTCATCTTGTAATCTATCTGATAACTGCATTTTAATTGTTCCTAAAGTGTAGCAAGTTCAAACATGTTCACTGAGTGTAAGATAAATCACAGCCTGACCTGAAAAAAGTACAACACAACCTTTTCAGGGGCTAGCACTCTTATTAAAGCCAGCAGGTTAAATTCTCAGCTGAACTATAAATTAGTTCTCACGCTGTATGCATTTAGAGCAGGGAGCAGAGGGACAACTCACTAGAGAAGCATAAATTCAGCTTTAGTGTTATTAGTAGTGAAGTGAAATATTGGGATGCTCCAATGTGTGAATATATCAGACCTAATATGGTACTGCACATTTCTACATGTAGGAGGAATACTCTGAGCTATTTATTTTACTCTGTAATCCTGCAATAAAAAAATAGATTGAATGTGGACAAAGAATAGAAGATGTTAGTATGATGAATGCAATCTGGTTGCTTGGAGTTTTAACTTGACAAGCACTACAAGAGAAGATTGATGCTGGAGAAACTGAAAGCAGACATCCTTATATAAAAAGAAGTACTGGTACATGGAAGAACTGAAGGATAAGGGTTTGTTTATACTAGTGACAGTCCACGAACAAAGAAAGCAAACTTGTGCTCTTTTCATTTTCCGGGTCAGGGTGAGTTTAAACTTGAGCACAAGCTAGATTGTAGTTTTAGGGGTGGTTGTGGACATACTATTAACTGATGACCTACTGGTCATGATGGCAGCAAATGTGTAAACAAGGGTGTCACATGTCTAAACATGGCAAATTGTTTAAGCTATTTTTTTTTAGCTGCTCTTAGATTTGCAAAGTGGCCATGGTCTGTAACTATTTTGCCACCACAGTGGTTTTTAAAGGTGTAGGTCTTAAAGAGTGTGTGAAACACTCGGGATGTAAAAAAAAACCCAGCATATGGTTAATGAGTTAAAAACCTGGAGTGAACTAAGGTTAAGCCAATAAGCAGTTACGGTTTGCTTGTGGAAGAATTTGATACATCTCACAATGCATTTTCATACATATCAGTGTCTTATGTCCTCACATTACTGTACTATAAAATCACAAGTAGTGAAATGCTAGTTATCTAATTTCTAAAGTATCTTTTCAGTTCTGGTGTATAAATTATTTAATATAAGTACATATTTACATTGACAAATATAGATATAAATGCCTATTACCGGTAATACAAGTGGTGTTACAATTAGCACTGCTAACCATGCTAATCTATCTAATGATGCTAATAATAAATGGTAAACTTTTAAAATGTCAGCATAGTGAGCATTTACCGGTAGTCTGTTTTGGTAAAATAGGAAAGCCATTTTTTGTGGACTTTTTACAGCGCAGCAACACCTCTCCTCAAATGTGTGATGTCTCCTCTGCTCTTAAAGGTATTGTGACATGATTTTGTAAATTTGAATATTTGTCAGAACATATATATCTTATATCATTGAGCTCTGGTCGTTTTTGCATAATAAATTATAAATATATTAAATTTTTATTCTAAATTATGCTAATTTTTTCTCTGGTACTTGCTGGGATACGCCCCTAAAATTCCGCGCATTCCTGCAATACGTCATCAGTGTGACGTGACACATCAGTGTGACGTGACAACGGGCAGAAGGCAGAGCCTTGCCCGTTTGTTAGGTGTGTTAACTGCTTGCCATACAATTCATTTCCTGAAGGATCGCCTCTTTTATTTGTGTAACTTGAAAAATGCCGTCACGTTGTAGCGCATTTGTGTGTTCTAATATCAGCAGTGAACAAGTGAGCCTTCACAAATTTCCAAAAGATGACAAACTTTGTCAAGAATGGACCAGACAAGGACCGGTGGGTTCCAGGAGTCGTATGTCTGCAGCGACCATTTCACTGCCGATTGTTTTCAGCACCTGGTATAAAAGAATCTTTAGGATTACCAGTAAGATTCAGAAGACTTTTAAAACCGGATGCTATTCCTACTATTTTTAAAAGAAAATCTACAGAAGAAAGTCCCACAGGAGCTACCATGTCGAAACAACGCAGGGACCATCGGAAGACTGTCCAGGAGATGAGTAAGTCTTTGTGTAAACATAATCGGAGGTGTGTAGTAGGGGTGGGCGATATTACCAAAAAATGATATCACGATATATTTTTTGAAATACCCCGATAACGATATCAGACGATATTTCACATTTTCTCCTTTTATTGAATCAACCAAACAAATGTATAATTTCAAAATGACTTTTCATAAACAGTCACCAGAATACAAAAAAATATATTCATATTTAACAAGCAAAAATATATATACCGCACCAGCCGCCACTGAGGTGTGCGGTAATGACTATTCTAACACTTTAACACATTTTAATTTCGATGGAGCAGTGCGAGCAAAATGTTTGCTGATGCAGGTGTGCCTACTTGCCAAGCGGTGCTGCGCAACCTCATGTATAGATGCATGTGCAGATTGTCTGTTTCTGAAAACTGCATCATCACTACACTGACCAACCCTGGACTGAGCTCTGTGAGATATTTTTCTATTTTAAGGACTCACTGGCGGATGAGCCTATATAGGAAAGCTTTTAAATCTTTTTTAATTTTTTATTCTTATTTTATTTCTTTATAGGAAGGCTTTTTAATCTTTTTAATCTTTTATGTTTTATTCTTTTTATGTACATATATGGATCTTGTATTGTGTCTGAAATAAAGAAACTACTACTACTACTTTAAAAGAGCATACAGTAAATAAAAATAATAATTTCTTACTTTAAGCGGCAGCTTCTGTCATCAGTTTGCCTGTTAGCTCCAGCTGTTAGCTCCAGCTGTTAGCTCCAGTTGTTAGCACCGCTGCGTTACGTCTGAGCTTCGCAGCTTTCTGTAGCACCACGCAGTTTAAACCCTTTACAGGAAGGACTGTTAGTATCCTAACTTCATACAGTTGGAGACAGAAAAAGTTTTAATAACTTACCGACGCCGCAGTCTGTGCGCGCCGCGTTCAGCTGTTAGCATTTAGCCACCCCGAATCCGCAGCTCGGGCAATCCGGTTTAGCTGCACGCACCTCCTAAAAGGTTGTCGGCTTTATTATTCCAAGTTAGCTCGTTGTCCCCCGATGTCTTCGGCTTCCAGTCCGACATCGAGGCGAGCTCCAGGGACCTCTGATCGCACAAAGCCGGCTGCCCGGTGAAGCTACGAGATGCAACTGTGAGGCTAATGCTAGCTCGTTCCTCCTCCTCGCAGTGTGCGCGCGCATGCGTATTAACAAAATGTAGGGCATCTCCACATGAAGGCAGTCTCCACGGAACACCGGCTGCTGTCTGCTGCTTCACGCGGTCCGCGTTC
>JBBPBX010066783.1:0-13652 GCA_038048925.1 Garcialebias charrua
TTAGCTCTACGGAGGTTTTTATTGCGATTTGTCTCCATAAATTCATCCCGAAACTGGAGTTGGTGATGTCACACGGAGATGAGGGGGAATAGTTTACGGGAAGGACTCGGTGATGTCGCAATCTGGTTTGTGTCGAAGCACGAAATTAAAACTACGATGAGTGGCGTTGGGAGCTCCCAGCGGTGCGTTTGCGTCGTTCGTGTGTAAAATGCGGTTGTTTGGACGTAAAGATGAGAGGGAGTGTCGCAGTTTCTTTCTGAAATGTCATGTGGTGAAGTTGTGGCGGGTTCTTTACTATTTCCAGGAAGAGCGTTTGAATTTTTCTTCCCTGGATTTTATTTTTGTGTCTACGCCCCTCTTCACGCTGATCTGCTTGTTGTTCGTCTCTGCTCCGCTAGATGGCGACATTAGCTTAAAAACTTACATTTCATTGAGGCGCATGCGCTCTTTATTTTTGTGTGTCCACCCCTCTTCACGCTGATCTGCTTGTAATTCGTCTCTGCTCCGCTAGATGGGGACATTAGCTTAAAGTTTTACATGACGCGCATGCGCACTAGAGTTATGCACCGAGCGGCTAATGTGTTTAGCTAACGGGATTGTTTTAAAGCCGAGCGACGGTGGTGTAGCTTTAAATACTGTATGTTAACGAAACGCTGAATATTTTGTGAAATTACCTCTGTTTTGAGGTAATTTTTCTTTGTTATGCTCCTAAATGTTCATCCCTAAACGACCTCAGCACTTTTAGCCACCTTTTGCGCCGGCGACAGAGAAAGGAGCGCATCTACTAGCTTGTTGATTGTCCCTGAAAGCTGTTTTTTTTTTAGCATATATATTTAGCATGGATATTTATTTATTTATTTTTGTTTGTTGGTTTAATTTTCTTCTATGTGCATAGTTTTCAGACGTTTCTAGAAGACTAGGTTAATTTTTATTAATTTTATTAACTCAACCCCGCCCCGTGTAGCTAACATGCGTCACATCCGGTTCAGGTCGAGTCTAATTTCTACTAAACTCAGCAATTTAAAATATTATTTTATATTATTTAGGTCGTGTTCGATCAGAATCTTTAAAAAAAAAATGCCAACTTACAGATTTTTATTTCAGTCTGGAATGTAATATTTTAAATTTAGTGTTGTTGTCCCAGAATGCATTTCGCAAAAAAAAAAACTGCTCAGCTGCAAAACAATCAAAATTAATTGTGCACAACAAACAGCGTTTGTAGAGATTTTTATACATTATGATGCAGAAGTTTGCATTATATGTGCTTATTTTAATTAAATTAAATAATCCATTTTACATCAAGCCACAGTGGCTGCATGTATATATTTTTTCTGCCAGAAACATATAAGTAATGATATAAATTGTGATTCTGCCCTAAATTTAAAATTAAGTGTTTTTTTAACTTGTAAACTAGGAAGTCCTTTTAATTTTCCAAATTGTTTCAATTGAAAGAGTTTCAGAATAACTCGTAAATGATTAAAAGACCATGTGTCGTAGTAAAAATGCAGCAAAAATCCAATTAGAAATTCAAAACTCTGCAATAATGTTCCATAAAATGTTGGAAATGAAAAATCCCTCACAAAAATTGGCACAATTTCTGCATATTTTTAGAGATTGCTATGAAATGTTCAAAAGTTAGGATTATCACAAGCTGCAAACTTGGCTCTCACCATTAAATTTGTGATTTTCACACCTTTAAAAAAAATTTTTTTTTAAAAGGTGTCAGCTAGTGGATTGGAATAAGTGCAGTCATCACAGAAAATACATAAAAGGAAAGTTTGCAGAATTACATTAGTCATAGTTTTCTATCTATCTAAAAGCTCGAGGCATAAATTAGAACTATACTGTAGTTGTACAAAAGCTGCTTGATCTTCCTGACGGTGCAAAGCAAAACTTCAACACTTACTTTGATTTCTCAGTTTCAGCTGCAATGAAACTTGTTGGCCTCCAGAGTGCAACACGCGCTCACACGCCAACCTTTCTCTGTGTTTACATTTTAAAAACAACAGCTTGACTGAACCCACTGAACCCTGAGCATGCGCTCAGCTCTACACACCCACAGAGTTTCTTTTGGGTAAATATTTAGATTCTTAAATGCATTTCAGTTCTGGATAAATATGGAAAACTGGGACAACTTTTTGCATCTAAATCTGAACTCGTCTGATGTGCTGTTTAAAATAAAACGTGTTCAGAATACAACAGATGTGTTAGATTTTAGAAATCCAAAAAGATCTTGTATGATTTCATATATCTTATTTATAAAATCAACAGACAAGTCTGATAATTGAGCCTGGACTTTTGAAATGTGAATTGTGAAAGAAGTGGCAGACGGTGTTTGCAGTATTATCCAACTTCTTTCTCCTAAATGGCGCTGCAGATGCACATGCTGATACTTTTACAAAGTACTCTGGTCGGCTGTTATCTTATAATTGTCTGCATCATCAAACAGGTTCATGTTTGTATTTTGTGTTAGCAGAAAAAGAGTAAGAAACATGGCCAGAGATCGCTGTGCTGAGTTTGAGGAGCCACCAGCACCTGACTGAAGACAAAGACTGATGGGAAAATGCTCACACTCAGACACGATGCACAAAGAATATGCTGTCGTCATTTAAAGATGGTAAGATTTGTTGTTCTATGTACTTTGTTTTCAACTGGATTTACTGAAAACTCATTTTTTTTACTTAAAAATGAGAGAAACTGCATTTCCTGTGAAAATGCAGTGTGAATGCTTATTACTGAAGAACTTATAATAATAATAATAATAATAATAATAATAATAATAATGAATTCAATTTATAACGCACTTTTCATTAGTGAAAATCTCAAAGTGCTACACACATTGAATGCTACACACATTCATACACTGGTAGCGGCAGACTACCATGCAAGGTGCTTTCCAGTCCTACCGTGACTGAAAAACAGCTGAAATAAGCTGAAACACATGCTGAAATGTAACTGAAAAGCAAGAACAAGCTTAAGTTGGCAGATAAAAGCAGAAAGAACACATTTGCTGAATTAATTTAAATAAGCAGAAATGAGCACAAAAAATATGAAATTAGGATTAAAAAAGGCTGAAATTAGCAAAAATAGCTAAAAAGTAGCTTAAAAGGCAGAAAAAACTTTAAGCACCAGAATGAAGTCAAGAGCTGAAATGAGCTAAAAAATGTGGAATTAGCTGAAAAGGCTAAAAATGGCTTAAAACAACTAGTAGCTGAAATAACTACTAGCAGAAATGTGCTGAAAGGAGCATAACAAGCTGAAATTAGTAGAAAGACGTTAATTAGGCTGAAAGTCGCAGATGTTACCACAAAAAACTTGAATTTGTCTAAAAACGGCTGAAATTATCTAAAAATGCTAAACAGTTACCTGGAATTTTAGAATAAGCTTAAATTAACATAAAGCAGAAATAACATGTTTGCCCAATTAGGCTGAAAGAAGCGGAAATTAGCTCAAAATAGTTAAAATTATCAACAACAACAAAAAAAGACTGAAATTAGCAACAACAACAAAACCACAGCTGAAAAGTAGCTGAAATAGCAAAGGGAGCTGAAAGGAGCTTAAATTGCTTGAACAAAGTAGAGAGAGCATGTATTTACTGAATTGGGGGTGAAAAAAGTTGAAATGAGTGCAAAAATGTGGAAATATAAAAAAAAGCTAAAATTAGCATAAAACAGCTAAATAGCAGAAAGAGCTGAAACTGGCAGAAATAAGCTGAAAGGAGCAGAAAGAAGTTATAAGAAGCGCAAAAATGTTGTAGTTAGCAGTAAGAATCTGAAAGGAGCACAAAACAGCTGAAAGTAGCTAAAAATGCAAAAAGGGTACCGGTAGTTGAAATTTTAGCACAAGCTTAAACTAGCATAAGAAAGCAGAAATAACATGTTTGTCCAATTTGGCTGAAAGAAGCAAAAATGAGCAAAAAATGAAAATTATCTGAAAAAAGCTGAAATTTGGAAGAAGAAACAAAACAGCTGAAAAGTAGCTAAATAACAGAAAGGAGCTTAAATAGCCAGAACAAAGTAGAGAGAGCATGTATTTGCTGAATTAGGTTGAAAACAGTTGAAATGAGGGCAAAAATGTGGAAATACATTTTTAAAAAAGCTAAAATTAGCATAAAACAGCTAAATAGCAGTATTAGCAGAAAAAGCTGAAACTGGCAGAAATAAGATGAGAGAAGCATAACAAGCTGAAATTAGCAGAAAGAAGTTGGAGGAAGCACAAAAATGAAGCTAGCAGAAATAATCTAAATGGAACACAAAACAGCTGAAAAGAAGAAAAAAACCAGCTGAAATTAGCTGAAAGTAGCTGAAAAAAAAGTTAACTTTGGAAGCTGAAAGAAGTTGAAGCAGAACAAAATGTGAAAGGAGCTGTAAAAGGTTTAACAGTAACAGATTTAAAGATCTGAAGGATGTCAAATGAGCTCAGTTCATTTTCTATGAGAGAAAAGTGTCAGAAAAGGCTAAATATTTCAAAAAGCTAAAGTTGCACCAATACCAAAAGTCATTGCAGGACTGTCCTGAACGTGCTGAACGTTTCGATTTATGATTTGTTGAAATAGATTGAAAACTGCGGAACGAGAAAGATGCAGAAAAACATAAGAAAGAAAAATAGAGTGAATGCTTCATAAACATTTAGAAATTGTTTCTGTAGATCATGATTTAATTTAATTAGTTTTCCCTCAATTGTCACCAAAATTGGTCTAATCCATATCAGACTTGTTCACGTTACTATTATTATTTTTTTGCAGGGCGACAGCAACAAGCACACACCTGCTCAGGTAAGACCTCCTGACCGTTTATCTCGTCTCCGTCCTGACTGTGACGAACGAGGTGATGATGTCACAGCTCGACTCTTTCGGCTCGTGTGCACGCTGATCTTTTGTCCGAGTTTCTCACTGAAGACGAGGTGCTTCTAAAAGGATTCAACCTCAGGTGTCCAAAACCCCAGGAACCTGTCGAGCTTCAGCGCTCACGACCTGAAGGTGTTTGACTTTATCAGTTTCTCACGTGGCTGTGGAGGAATTTTGGGCCCACTCCTATTTGCATCGTCGTTTCATCTCATCGCGTTTTGGAGAAATTAGTTTCGGCTCAGCTTTGTGAAGGTCCAACCTCAGCGTTGCGGTCAGGCTGAGGTCTGGACCATTGCAGCTTCTTGTTCTTTTTGAGCCGTCCCGTTGTAGATTTGCTGCCGTGTTTTGTGTCGTTGTCTCTTTTAGTCCAAGCTTTATCTGGCAACCTGCCTCACGTTTTACTCTAAAATCCTTTGAGTTGTACAGATGAGTTTACGATCTACTCGGTGACTGTACCAGGTTCTGCGGCTGCAAGACGAGCCAAAGTCATCACCGCTCCACCGCCATGCTTCACAACCTTTTATTTATTTATTTGTTTGTTTATATATATATATATTTGTTTATTTACTGTATTGGGGACAACCACCTACTATTCTCCACCTGACCAGGGTCTTGCTCTTCCTTCAACTTTAACGTGGCCCGAAATGCACTGTTATCAAAACAGCCGGCTCGGCACCGTCATGCATGCTAACACTTTAGCTGTAGTGGTGTTTCACGTTACCATGGTGACGTAATTTGCAAACAAAGACGCCTTTTTTTTTTTTCTCGTTGAAAAGCGATGACCGAACTCTTCACAGCCTCTAACTGCCACAGTGATGTCACGTGACTTAGAGTGAAGAGGTCTCTGAACAAACTGAGGAACTTTTGGAGCCATTTTGGTTCAAGATGGCTGCCACAGCTACCTCAAAAACCACAAAATTGACTCTAACTCAGTCATTCTTTGAGATATTGCGCTGAAACTGTCATAGCCGAGAGCGAGTTTTTCTACATTCCTAATGCGAATTTAAAATCCAAGATGGCCGCTTTAGCGAAAAGGGGAAACGTATGAAAACTCAGCTGTTTTTAGTGCTATTCAGCTGAAGTTTGGTGTGGTGGTAGCTGAGAGCAGTTCCCATTAAACACAGAATTCAAATAACTCAAGATGGCCACCAAAGCTACATTTAACTGGATTCAACTCAGCTATTTTTACACAAACAGAGCTGAAGTTTGGCTTGTTTATAGCTGAGAACATTCCCCATCACATACTGAATCCAAGATGGCTGCCGCAGCTTAAATTAAATAATGATGAGTTACATTTTGTAACTCATTGATTTTATAGCCATATTCAGCTGAAATGTGGTGAGGTGGTAGTTGAGAGTGAACCCCAGCACATAGTTACCGTCAAATCAAAATTTAAAAAATGGCCGCCGCGGGGCAATCCCTGTCAAAGTTTCTCCAGGAACTTTCTGGTTTTCAGTTTTAGGATTCACCATTTACTCCTGACCTGCTCAGCCGAGACCCTTTATTTGTTACTCGCGCTCGTCACCTCTGCAGATGTTTACACACACTAGCTTAACTCCAGCGCCGTTTCATTTTCACACGCTCACACACTTTTTTATTACACCCCCTCCCCGTCGCTCGTCTCACTCTGTTTTGATCCGCCGCTCAGGGACAAAGACTCGTTTCCTGTAGGACTGCAGTCTCAGAGGACCGAGCAAAGTCCTCCACACCTGGGTTTTTATAGCTGCTGCAGCTTCGTTACATACGTTTACAGCTGGTCGTGAATTAGATCAATTACACGCATGAGCACACGTGGAAACAGGCGTGCAGCCGTGCTCAACGTGAAAACGATTGGAGATGTAAACTAGATCACAAGTTGTTTGGGCTCGTGACGCTTTCAAGAAATAAGCATTAAAGGTGAAATGAAAAGGCTTTTAAAGCGAACATAAACTTATTGTAGAAGAATTTGCTTAAAAACAGCTGAAATTAGCTAAAATGTGCTGGAATTTAGCTGAAATGGAAGAACAAGTTTAAATTTGCAGAAGAAAGCAGAAAGAACACATTTTTGCTGAATTTTGTATAAATAAGCAGAAATAAGCACAAAAATATAAATTTAGTGGGAAAAAAGCTGAAATTAGCTGATCATAGCTAAAAAGTAGCTGAAAAAAAAGAAGAAGCTTTAACTACCAAAAGGAAGTGGAATGAATTTGAGATTTTCATTAATGAAAAGTGCGTTATAAATTGAATTCATTATTTATTATTATTATTATTGAATTTAAATGAGCTTAAAAAAAGTGGAATAACTGTACAAACTAAAATGAAAATCAAGAGTTAAAATAGTAGCTGAAAGACAAGGAAAAGGTTGAAACTAGCAGAAAAAAAGCTGAAATTAGCAAACAAAAAAACAGCTAAAAGTAGCTAAAACAGCAATAACAAGCTCAAGTTACCAGTAGGAAGTGGAGAGAGCACATTTTGCTGAATTAGGTTGAAAAAAGTTAAAATTATTGTAAAACATCTGGAATTAGCTGAAAAAGCTAAAATGACCCAAAAAAGAGCTAAATAGCTTAAAGAATTGAAATTTGCCGAAATAAGCTGAAAGGATCATAACAAGCTGAAATCAGCACAAAGAAGTTAATTAGGCTGGAAGAAGCTGAAATTTGCACAAAAAACATGAATTGATCAAGAAATGGCTTAAATTAGCTAAAAAAAATGCTAAGAAGGTAGCTGAAAAGGTAGAACAGGCTTGAAGTAGCAGAAGAAATCAGAAAGAACATGTTTGCCCAATTAGGATGAAAGAAGCATGAATAAGCACGTAAAAGTGGATATTATCTGTAAAAAGCTGAAATTAGCAAACAAAAAAACTGCTGAAAAGTAGCTACAACAGCAAAAACAAGCTCAAGTTACCAGTAGGAAGTGGAGAGAGCACATTTTGCTGAATTAGGTTGGAAAAAGTTAACATTATTGTAAAACATCTGGAATTAGCTGAAAAAGCTAAAATGACCCAAAAAAGGAGAAGGTCCTGGCTGCAGACTGTAGCGCGGACCGGTGTCAGTCCCGGAAGTGGTTATTACACTCCGGAAATGAAGGGGGCGCTAGTGGCGCTATTAGGGGGGCACTAGTGGCGCTATTAAAACACGCAACAACAACAAAATGAATGGAAATTAATATTTTAAAGGCACTAGTGGCGCTATTCTAAAAAAAAATAATGGAAGTTAATATTTTAAAGGCGCTAGTGGTGCTATTACAATTTTTTAAATGGAAATTAATATTTTAAAGACAAATGTTTATGTTTATTAAATTTGTTCATTTTTTTTTTACAAAAGAAACAATACAAGACAATCCCATAAATGATAATGTACAAAATATAAAAAAATGAAAGGTAGCAGAAAGAAGAATAAATCTTATTATATCTGCCCCTTTTTTCAAACAATCAGATTAAACAATAATAATCTTCCACCAACAGTACAAAATGACTAACTCTTTCTAATTTTCTAACTAATACAATACACATTACGTCATATATATTTTTTTAACAAATTCATTTTGATCATTTTCTTAAATGTAAACATTGACTTGGCATTTTTAACTACATTCTCCAAGCCATTCCATAATCTAATTCCCTGGATTGAGGTAGAACGTCCCTTCAAACTGGTTCTGAATTGTGGTTTTACAAACATCTCTGTCCCCTTAAGATTATAACAACTTTGTCTTTTAACAAAATGCATTTGGATATTTAAAGGTAATGCATTATTTTGAACCCTATACATAACTGATAAAATATTATAGTCTACCAAATCATGGAACTTCAATAACTTCAGTTGATAAAATAATGTACAAATGTACATTAGGAACACTATCATCCATTAATTATCATACATGCACACTTATCCCTATTACAATTTTTTTTAATGGAAATTAATATTTTAAAGACAAATGCATTACATTAGGAACACATTTATCCATTCATTAATTATCATACACACACGCTTATCCCTATACTGTAGTGGGTTTGCCAGAGCTGCATTCCAAAAACTATAATATGCTTGGTTGCAGGTGAGCTCAAATATTATCGTTGTTTACCATAATGTGTCATTGGAAACTTCATAAACTGCGCTCAAATATCCAATTGTTTCAAAACCCAAAGGGATTAATTAACACTCAGTGAGAGAAAGTAGTTTTTAGAATGTTTGTCAAGAAATGATCTTCAGCAGTCGGATCCCGGCAGTAGACGTTGCAAGAATGGTTCACTGTGGATGAATAAATTTGATTCTATATGAAAACATTTTTAAATAGTCACCGGATACATAAATTAAGCCTGTGTGTAAATTGTAACAGGTGTTATTCAATTGTTAAACAATGCTGTTACAATATATGTACAACTACTTTATTGGTTCTACTTTCTCTTTAATATATTAGAGCTACAATGTAACTTTGCCTGGAAACAACACCATTTCTACAAAAAACTAAAAAATGTAAATCAAAACTACAACAAAAGGAACACTCAAAAATGTACATAATGTTTAAATAACACATTGTGAAAAACAAAAGGATGACTGAACAATTCAAAAGGCTAATGTACTTCAGCAGAAATGATTTAAAAAGACATGTCACCAAAAAAGAACAACAATGTGTGACAACTGAAATGTGTGGACAGTGTAAAACAACTAATATTCTCCTTGCATTCAGTACTGACATTCAGGGCAGTGTCCAGGTATGCCATCAGAGTAGNTACTCGCCATGTTGCTTTCATATCACCATTAGTTTTATCTAATAATTTACTATAATATTCTTTCTTATGTTTCCTTATAATCCCTACTAATTTATTTTTATACTTTTTATATTTTTCTTCTGCGCTCTGACTTCGCAATTTCAAGAAACATGAATACAAATAATTCTTTTTTTTACATGCATTTCTTAACCCTTTTGTCATCCATGGTTGATCATTCGTATTTCTCTTTGTGTAATTTGTTTGCACACAATTCTTTTCATACAGGGTTTCCAAGATATTCATAAACTCATCATATGCTCTGTTCGCATCATCAACATACACATCATTCCAGTCTTGTTTATCCAGATCCTCTTTCAATTTTTCCAAAACTTTTTTTGATGTGTTTATGATCTTTTTCTTCGTTGTGACTGCTTTTGTGATATTTTGATCATTTTTAAAGATTGTGAAAACTGGTAAATGATCACTTAAGTCGGTCGTTAAGATACCACCTATCACATCCCCATTTGTTATATTTGTGAAAATATTATCAATTATTGTGGCACTATGAGTTGTAATTCTTGTTGGCTTTGATATCAATGGATACATATT
The DNA here is from genome assembly GCA_038048925.1 of Garcialebias charrua. Taxonomy (NCBI): domain Eukaryota; kingdom Metazoa; phylum Chordata; class Actinopteri; order Cyprinodontiformes; family Rivulidae; genus Garcialebias; species Garcialebias charrua. The sequence goes on from JBBPBX010066783.1 coordinate 10,143, forward strand.
TAAACTGTACATTGAGTTTATAAATGTGCTTATGTTATTTGAATCTGTTTTATTTCCCATATCAATGTTAAAGTCTCCACACAAAAAAATATTTTTATTAAAACTCTTCTCCATTAGTTCCAAGATTTTATCAGTGAATATTTCTATATTTGCTCCTGGTGATCTATATACACAACTTATTATTATGTTTTTATCGTTTTTGTTTATAATTTCTATTGTTATCATTTCCATAATATTATCAACTATTATTGACATTTCATTATTTAATTTACATTTTATTTCATTATTGACAAATAGTGCGACACCACCACCTCTTTTATTATTTCTGTTCATATGATATAATTCATACCCCTCGATGTGAATATTACTTGTGTTATCATCATTAAGCCATGTCTCTGACAGCGCTATTATCGTAAAAGTTCTATTTAATTGTTTTAAGTAATCTGTTATTTTGGATATGTTTGCATTTATACTTCTGCTATTAAAGTGAATAATGGAGAGAACTCCATTTGATATATTGATGTCATTAAACTGCTCTTCATTATAATATTCGCTATCTTTTATTACAGGAAAAAAATTTGCATCAATCACATTTTCAACATTATATATTTTAGGTTCTGAGTCTTCGTATGTTGTCATGTTCTAATGTATTTGTTCATTTCACTGTATATTTTATCCATTTTGATTGTGAGTTGTTTCATTGATTTGTAATTTTTCATCTCTTGAATTCATCCAGATCCGTCAGCTCTTTTATCATTTTAGGCTGAGACCCTTCCTTTGCTTTGATAAAGACGTATCCATTTCTAGTCCATGTTGATGCTATTTTTTTTCTTTGTTTTTTAACCACCTTGCTTCTTTTGCAATTTTTCCATTTTTCTTGGTAAGATGTTCATTTATGTAAACGTCTGATCCCTTCAGATTTCTTCTATTTTGCATAACATAGTTTTTTGTATTCCTGCTAATGAACTTAACGACCACTGACGGTTTGAATCTTGGTGAATTACTGGGCAGGGTGTGACAGAATGAAATGTCCTCATAGTTTATGTCCATGCTCATGTCCTGTAAGAAATTAACTACAAGTTCCTCCAGAGTCTCTTGTTCTTCCTGAGATTCATACTCATTTGGATCATTGTTATTAGGAGCTCTTTGATGTGTCCGACACTTACTAACATCAAGTCCTGAGATGACCACGTTGTCTTGCTTTGTAAATTGTTCTAAATCCTCTATTTTTTGTTCTAAATCAGCAATTCTCTTGTCTTTGTTAGTTATCAGTTCTTTCAGTTCTCTTATTTCTTTAACCAGCCTGGCCTGGGAATCCATCTTTGCTGTTAAACTTTCTATTTGTCCACTCATAAAGTTGAGTGATTCTCTAAAGTCTTGCATATCTGAGTTGTTTCCCTCCGAGTTTGGTGACTTTTGTCCTCTATTTTTCATATTTACAGAGACTGGTGACTTTGGTCCTTTACCTCTCGTCATACTTACAGAGTTTGTGATCTAGTGGTAGCAGGTCTTTGGTTTATTCACTGAACCACGTGGCCATTCCACGAGGCTCACAGGCCTAAAGATGATTGGTGTGGCCCAGCAGTGCAGCACCCAGATCAGCAGTTATTAGATCAGAACTCACGGTTTCAGCAGCCTGCAGCAATCAGATCCACCATCCGAAGAGGTCCGCTCACTAGATCAGACGCAGTCCAGCCAGCACCGCACTCAGCTCCAGTGGCTCAAGGCCCAGCTCCGACCCCCACCAGAACCGATGCAGCCCAGTTAGCACAGCACGTAGCTCCAGGCCCAGCTCCGACCCCCACCAGAACCGATGCAGCCCAGTTAGCACAGCACGTAGCTCCAGGTCCAGCTCCGAAGCCCGCTCAGCCCCAAGCGGCGGTCCCCCGGCTCTCCCACGGCGATCCGTCCAGCTCGAAACTCCAGGCCGCGGTCCTCCGGTTCTCCCACGACTCTCCAGGCGGCGTTCACGCTCGGCCCACTCGCGGTGCCTGGCCCCGTTCACGCTCGGCCCACTCGCGGTGCCTGGCCCCGGCTCTCTCACGGCTCCCAGCCCAGCTCGAACTCCAGGCCGCGGTCCTCCGGCTCTCCTACGGCGCTCCAGGCGGCGTACACGGCGCTCGGCTCACTCGTGGTGCCCGGCCCAGCTTAAAGTTCCAGGCGGCGTACACGACGCTTGGCCCACCACCGCGCTACCACTGTAGCGTGTTTTGTTGTGTTCTTTCACTGCAACAAAGCACCCCAGCGTGCCGGCCCGCTTTTCTTCGTAATAACCAGCGTATTCTCCGGTTTATTTGTTTACGAAGCCTGCAACTACAGCACCCGGTTACGGTGAGCTAGCTCGGTTAGCTTTGATTAGCCCGGTTTGTAGCTACGCTAGGCTAACTCTCGGCAAAAACTCACGGACACGTTGGCTTGTAGATTCATAATTCTGGATCGCAAGTTCCAGTCCAATTTCCGCAGCTTTTTCAACGCTCCTCTCTGTACATCTCTGCACATCCAGCGCAAAAAAGCTCTCCAAATACTCCTTTTGGAGGTAGTACTGGCAGGAGCCCGACTAAAGACGTCCACTCTGCTCAGCCGCCATCTTGATGAATATGATAAAAAAATATAATTTTTTAAAAATATATAATTTTTATAATAATTATTATTTATAAAGCCTTTAAAACAACCACAGCTGCAACAAAGTGCTGTACACATGAAATTAAAAACATTTGAACAAAAAAAAGGTATTTTTTTATTTCATATTTTTATTAAATATGATAATCTCGTAAATTCGGAACCTCGTAAGTCGATGTGCTGGTAAATTGGGAAGCACCTGTATTTTGAAATTTTATTTTGAAAAGCAGAGTTACGCAGTTTCCGGTTTCACGGTTTTACATTGGGGGCGGCCGTGGTGTTGTGGTAATGGCAGTCGTCCCCTGATCGGAAGGTTGGAGGTTCGAATCCCGCGTCCGCCCACCATGTGTCGTTGTGTCCCTGGGCAAGACACTTAACCCTGAGTTGCTCCCGGTAGGTCTGGATGGCGTCTTGCAAGGCAGGCTACCACTACCGGTGTATGAATGTGTGAATGAATGGGTGGATGGCTGGTATTGTAAAGCGCTTTGGGGCTCCTCACAGGGGGCTGGAAAGCGCTATATAAATAAGCTCCATTTACCATTCCATTTACCATTTACATTGTAAACGAATGAAGAATACGGAGGAGGGACGGAGGAAAGGCTTCACCAGCATCCCAGTAGGAAATTAACTATTTTCTCCCTTCATGATGGCTCCCAAATGTATGTGTTTTTTGATAATTATGTAGGGGACTGTGTTAGGATAGGCTAAGTGCTTGGTAAAATACAGTACTATACGTATAAGGTGCCGTATTTAAGTATGTTCCGACTTAAGTCGAAATTTGCTTTACGACGCCACGCAGTAACGGAACTCTGTCGTAAGTTGAGGACGACCTGTATATATATACAAAGTATGTATATATACTGTATATATATATATATGTATATATACTGT
>JBBPBX010066784.1:0-19579 GCA_038048925.1 Garcialebias charrua
CGACAGACCGGTACAGCGCCCGCTTCACTGCGGACGCTGCACCTATCCGCCTATCGATCTCACGCTCCAGTTTTCCCTCATTCGTGAACAAGACCTCGAGATACTTAACACTAGAAGTCCCAGGATTTTCGACCTCCCCCCAGAAGTCCTGAAAGAGGGTCAAAAGACCCTTAGTCCAAACCAACCATTAGTGGGTCCACATTAGTGGGCCATTAACTGCCTTTTGTTATAAATATGCGTGCACACAACTCAGACACCCCCACCACACCAGACTGCACAAACTGCATTCCAATGTTTCCACCAGGTAAGTAAGACTCTGCTTGCACTTCCCCCCTTAGTCAGAAGAGAGGCCCTGACCTGAATTCACACATAACAGACCCTGAAGTTATCTCACAGTTGAACATTTTGGGACATCCACTGAACGGAAAGCTTTGTCTGCTCCAGAACAGTTTTATGCATAAAATTGTCTCATTCTGCTGTGCTGACTATCCTGTAACTTTGATGTTCTGTCAAATAAATTATTTTGCTTACAAGTACTGTCTCTCTCCTTGTCCTTGGCGCATGTATATACGGTGCGTGCCGGCACATGCAGGTGGCCCATTGCTGTGTTCTAAAACATGCTTGACCTATTGTTGTCTGTCACCTGACGGACAGACACAGGTCACATGACATGAAGTCAACTGACGGACCGACATAGGTCACATGACCTGAGGTCAACTGACTGACCGACACAGGTCACATGACCTGAGGTCAAGTGACGGACAGACACAGGTCACACGGCATGAGGTCAACTGACGGACCGACACTGGTCACACGACATGAGGTCAACTGACGGACCAACACGGGTCACTTGACCTGAGGTCAACTGACGGACCGACATAGGTCACACAACATGAAGTCAACTGATGGAACGACACTGGTCACTCGACATGAGTTCAACTGACGGACCGACACAGGTCACACGGCATGAGGTCAACTGACGTACCGACACAGGTCACACGGCATGAGGTCAACTGACGTACCGACACAGGTCACATGACCTGAGGTCAACTGACGGACCGACACAGGTCACATGACCTGAGGTCAACTGACTGACCGACACAGGTCACATGACCTGAGGTCAACTGACGGACCGACATAGGTCACACGACATGAAGTCAACTGATGGACCGACACTGGTCACTCGACATGAGGTCAACTGACGGACCGACACAGGTCACACGGCATGAGGTCAACTGACGTACCGACACAGGTCACATGACCTGAGGTCAACTGATGGACCGACACAGGTCACATGACCTGAGGTCAACTGACTGACCGACACAGGTCACATGACCTGAGGTCAAGTGACGGACTGACACAGGTCACATGACCTGAGGTGAACTGACGGACCAACACAGGTCACATGACCTGAGGTCAAGTGACGGACCAACACAGGTCACATGACCTAAGGTCAAGTGACGGACCAGCACAGGTCACACAACATGAAGTCAACTGACGGACCAACACAGGTCACATGACATGAGGTCAACTGAGGGACCGACACAGGTCATATGACCTGAGGTCAACTGACGTACCGACACAGGTCACATGACCTGAGGTCAACTGATGGACCGACACAGGTCACATGACCTGAGGTCAACTGACTGACCGACACAGGTCACATGGCATGAGGTCAACTGACGTACCGACACAGGTCACACGGCATGAGGTCAACTGACGTACCGACACAGGTCACATGACCTGAGGTCAACTGATGGACCGACACAGGTCACATGACCTGAGGTCAACTGACTGACCGACACAGGTCACATGACCTGAGGTCAAGTGACGGACTGACACAGGTCACATGACCTGAGGTGAACTGACGGACCAACATAGGTCACATGACCTGAGGTCAAGTGACGGACCAACATATGTAGCCCACTGAAAGGGACCGGGGGATTTAGAAGCCAAGTTCACTTGCGCAAAAAAGCGCAGCCTTAGTCAAATTAGTGTGCCCCCTCCTGTGGTGCGCCAGTAATGGCCTTATTTACAAAACAAAAGCGCCTGTTAACAGCTCATTATAGGATGTTAGCTAAAATCCTTTGGGTCACTCGACCCGTCTCTGGGTTCCAAAGGTAGAAATGTTGAATGACCCTTCTCTGGGACTTCTAGTGTTCTCCTCCACTTGGGGCAGGACCTCCTCCCCAACCCGGAGAGGGCACGCTACCCTTTTCCGGCTCAAGACCATGGCCTCGGATTTGGAGGAACTGATCCTCATCCCGGCCGTATCACACTCGGCTGCAAACCGCTCCAGCGAAAGCTGTAGATCACGATCTGATGAAGCCAATAGGACCACATCATCTGCAAAAAACAGAGAAGCGATTCTAAGGCCACCAAAACGGATCCTCTCAACACCTTGGCTGCGCCTAGAAATTCTGTCCACAAAAGTTATGAACAGAATCGGTGACAAAGGGCAACCTTGGCGGAGTCCAACTCTCACTGGAAATGAACCAAGCTCTGACACTGGTTGTACAGGGACCTAACAGCCCATATCAAAGGGCCTGGTAGTACCCCATACTCCCGGAGTACCCCCCACAGAACCCCCCGAGGGACGCGGTCAAACGCCTTTTCCAAGTCCACAAAGCACATGTAAACTGGTTGGGCAAACTCCCACGCGCCCTCCAGGACCCTGTTGAGGGTGTAGAGCTGGTCCAGTGTTCCACGACCAGGACGAAAACCACACTGCTCCTCCTGAATCCGAGGTTCGACTATCCGACGGACCCTCCTCTCCAGAACCCCTGAATAGACCTTACCAGGGAGGCTTAAGAGTGTGATCCCCCTATAGTTGGAACACACCCTACGGTCCCCCTTTTTGAATAGGGGAACCACCACCCCAGTCTGCCAATCCAAGGGAACTGCCCCCGATGTCCACGCGATATTGCAGAGTCGCGTAAGCCAACACAACCCCACAACATCCAGAGCCCTAAGGAACTCAGGGCGAATCTCATCCACCCCTGGAGCCCTGCCACCGCGGAGCTTTTTAACCACCTCGGTGACCTCAGCACCAGAGATTGGAGAGCCCGACCCAAAGTCCCCAGGCTCCGCTTCCTCAGTGGAAGACGTGCCAGTAGGATTGAGGAGGTCTTCGAAGTATTCCGCCCACCGACTCACAACATCCCGAGTTGAGGTCAACAGCACGCCATCCCCACCATAAATGGTGTTGGTCGCGTACCGCTTTCCCCCCCTGAGACGCCGGATGGTGGACCAGAATCGCCTCGAAGCCGTACGGAAGTCATTCTCCATGGCCTCTCCAAACTCCTCCCACGCCCGAGTTTTTGCCTCAGCAACCACCCGAGCCGCATGCCGCTTGGACTGCCGGTACCTATCTGCTGCTTCCGGGGTCCCACAGGCCAAAAAGGCCCAATAGGACTCCTTCTTCAGCTTGACAGCATCCCTCACCGCCGGTGTCCACCACCGGGTTCGAGGGTTGCCACCACGACAGGCACCAACAACCTTGCAGCCACAACTCTGATAAGATGCCTCGACATGGCCCACTCGGACTCAATGTCCCCCGACTCCCTTGGAACGTGTTCAAAGCTCTCCCGGATGTGGGAGTCAAAGCTCCGTCTTACGGGAGACTCTGCCAGACGTTCCCAGCAGACCCTCACAATATGTTTGGGTCTGCCAGGTCTGACCGGCATCCTCCCCCACCATCGGAGCCAACTCACCACCAGGTAGTGGTCAGTGGACAGCTCCGCCCCTCTCTTCACCCGAGTGTCCAGGACATGCGGCCGCAGATCAGATGAGACGACAACAAAGTCGATCATCGAACTGCGACCTAGGGTGTCCTGGTGCCAAGAGCACATATGGACACCCTTATGCTTAAACATGGTGTTCGTTATGGACAATCCATGACGAGCACAGAAGTCCAATAACAGAACACCACTCTGGTTCAGATCAGGGGGGCCGTTCCTCCCAACCACACCCCTCCAGGTCTCACTGTCATTGCCCACGTGAGCGTTGAAGTCCCCCAGTAGAACAAGGGAGTCCCCAGGAGGCGCACTCTCCAATACCCCCTCCAAGGACTCCAAAAAGGGTGGGTAATCTGCGCTGCCGTTTGGCGCATAGGCACAAACAACAGTCAGAGCCCGTCCCCCCACACGTAGGCGAAGGGAGGCTACCCTCTCGTTCACCGGGGTGAACCCCAACGTACAGGCACCAAGATGGGGGGCAACAAGTATGCCCACTCCTGCTCGGCGCCTCTCACCAGGGGCAACTCCAGAGTGGAAGAGTGTCCAACCCCTCTCAAGGAAACTGGTTCCAGAGCCAGAGCCATGTGTTGAGGTGAGTCCGACTATTTCTAGCCGGAACCTCTCAACCTCACACACTAGCTCAGGCTCCTTCCCCACCGGAATCTCTCAACCTCACACACTAGCTCAGGCTCCTTCCCCACCAGAGAGGTGACATTCCATGTCCCAATGGCCAGCTTCTGTAGCCGAGGATCAGACCGCCAGGGTCCCCGACCTCAGCCATCACCCATCCCACATTGCACCTGGACAAGAGGTCAGTAGCACACATCATCAAATTGATCAGAGGAAGTAAAAATATATAATTCAACTATTATTTTTACTTAAATTTATAGTTTATAAATGTGTGTGCATGGTCTTTTTAACAATTCTAATGCTAAAACAAAGGCAATAATAAAAAAAAGTAATGAATAAAATAGACAATTTGTACAAACATCTCTTTTAAATGTCTCTTTAGAGGTTTTTAATTGTACATTTTGTGTTTCAGGTGATTTTTCCAGATGTTTCTGAGCAAAGATGAAAGTTGTGAAGGGGAGAAATGGTTTATTATATGATTTTTTTTTATATTAGTTTACACATTTAAAATGTTACATTTTGATATGCTTCAAATGTGAAAGTGTTGATGAGGTTTCCAAGATTTGTACACATTCAAAAGAATGATAAGTTAGTTTTCTGAAAGAATACGGAAAACTTTTTTTTTTGTTAATTACTTTTGTTTAATATAGTCTGCTGTAAAAAGGTAGCCTGGCCCTCGCCTTCCTGCACAGCTCCGCTCAATTCTCATTTCCCTTCACTGCACCTTGTCTGAAGCGAAGTGAAGGACAAGGGTCTGGTTTTAACCAGGCTAGGAAAAAGGGGCTGATATAAGATTTATTCTTCTTCTGCTGCCTTCTGAAACCAGGCTTTCTTGGTCCATCAGAGTGAAGGCCCCTACATAGCTCTGCGTACAGCTATACGCACGTACGCAGAGGCACGATCGTATCCCCGCGGGGCATGTACGCGCAAAGCTGTTGTCTCACAATACTGTAAACTGCTCGGTGCCGGACTGTTTTGTATGTGACACAAATTTATTAAATTCATCTTCTTCATCCCTGATCTGGCCTTTTGTTTTTTTGCCAAAAGTCAAGTGATCGCTTCCTCCTCCGTTGACTCCATGACTGAAATGATGAGAAATTAACAAATTTGTCACGAGCAAATTAAACTCTGGTCCAGCGTGGCTGCGGGAGATTCTGCAGATTTCCTGGTGTGCTGGTCTGATGTGTGGGCTGCAGGAACAGCGCTCCCTGTTTTTTCTTTTTAGAACGTTTTTATTAACATATAAACACAGAACACCGCTGCAGCTGCCAGCTCGCGCCTTTTTCCCCCCACCCGACCCGTCAATCAATTCAGTAGGCGTGTCAGCAAATGACCAATCAGCGACCTCAATTTGTCCCGTAGGTAAACGCTCTGCGCTGCAGCTGCTCAAATGACGTCAAGTATTTCAAGTTAATTACTTAAAGNTCCTCCTCGTAGCCCTCCGCTTCATCAGACTGGTTCTGCAGGGCCCAGGTTCAGCCGTTCTGGTCGTTTGATCAAACCTAAAATGCGGGACTAGTGATGGACCTTACTGGGTGTTCTGGGGGGGCGTGTGTGGTGGACCACTAGGGGGCTCTACTCACACCCAGTGGACCGAATGTATTACAGGATGCTTTTATTGTGAAAGGTCCAGAGGACCGGATGTTATGTGGGTATATAAAGCAGTGTTGGGCGGGTTCCCGCCAGTTTAGTAGGAGTTGATTAAAAGGTGAAGTTCTGCAGCCTGTCTCCTGTGTCGTCTCTTTACCCCCTCTTACACGGGCACATATTATGATGGGAATGTCACACATGCATGCATTTTTTGTGTCACTGGGAGAAGTACAGTACTTTCATTGATCTAAAGTCTTTTTTAAGCTTCCAAAAGGAGTTTGTGGACCACCATATTGCATGTAATGTGGAGTTTAACGGTTGTATCCTACATGTAAAAAGTCAAAATGGACATGTCTGTTGGAGATTGTTTTCTTTAATATATATTCAATTCAATTCAGTTAATTTTTATAGCACCAAGTTACAACATAAGTTATCTCAGGGCACTGAACAGAAACATCCATATACCGGTACATTATGCCATAAAATTATCCATAAGGAAGTAAGCCAGCAGAAGACACATTTTGTTGCAGTCTCCCATAGGTAGATGATACAGTATACTGTACTGTAGACTATAGAGATAGGTAAATAGGCCATGACGAATCCCACTCCAGACCAGTGAGTGGCGGTAACGCCTAACAGTTTGTTGCCAACCGCCAATAAACCCAAGAAGAAGAAGAAGACGCACCTGCCTCTGCACAAACACGGAAAAGGTCCTGGCTACATGGTGTCAGACTGGTTTCAGACTGGTTTCAGACTGGTTTCATTTATCAGGAAGTGAAACTTCCACAGACGCTGAGAGGTGAAATGGCGCAGAAAAGAGTTTGGCAGGACAAAGAAAGTTTGTCTTGTTCCATCTGTCTGCATCTACTGAAGGATCCGGTGACTATTCCCTGTGGACACAGCTACTGCATGAAGTGTATTGAAGACTTCTGGGATGGAGAGGATCAGAAGAAGATCCACAGCTGCCCTCAGTGCAGGAAGACCTTCACACCGAGGCCTGTTCTGCAGAAAAGCTTCATGTTAGCAGCTTTAGTGGAGCAGATGAAGACGAGTGGACTCCAAGCTGCTCCTGATGATCACAGCTGTGCTGGACCTGAACATGTGGCCTGTGATGTCTGCACTGCAAGAAAACTAAAAGCCATCAAGTCCTGTTTGATGTGTTTGGTCTCTTACTGTGAGGTACACGTGCAGCCTCATTATGATGTAGCTCAGTTAAAGAAACATCAGCTGGTGGAGCCCTCCAAGAAGCTCCACGAGAACATCTGCTCTCGTCACGATGAGGTGATGAAGATGTTCTGTCGCACCGATCAGCAGATCATCTGTTATGTCTGCTCGGTGGATGAACATAAAGGCCACGACGTCGTCTCAGCTGCAGCTGAAAGGAGAGAGAAGCAGAAGGAGCTCCAGGTGAGGAGAGAGAACATCCAGCAGAGAATCCAGGGCAGAGAGACAGATGTGAAGCTGCTTCAGCAGCAGCTGGAGGCCATCAACGTCTCTGCTGATCAAACAGTGGAGGACAGTGAGAAGATCTTCAGTGATCTGATCCGGCTCGTCCAGAAAAGAAGCTCTGAAGTGAAGCAGCAGATCAGATCCCAGCAGGAAACTGAGGCCGGTCGAGTCGGAGAGCTTCAGGAGAAGCTGCAGCAGGAGATCACTGAGCTGAAGAGGAAAGATGCTGAGCTGAAGCAGCTCTCACACACAGAGGACCACAACCAGTTTGTCCACAGCTACCAGTCAGTGTCAGCACTCAGTGAGTCTCCACTCTCATTCAGCATCAGGGATGCTCCTCTGAGATACTTTGAAGACGTGACAGCAGCTGTGTCACAGCTCAAAGACAAACTGCAGGACATTCTGAGAGACACGTGGACAAACATGTCACTGAGAGGGACTGAAGGTTTACTGTCAGAACCAGAACCAGAAGAGCAGAGCGGACTTCTTCAGATATTCACGTGACATCACTCTGGATCCAAACACAGCTCACAGACACCTGTTATTATCTGAGGGGAACAGAGAAGTAACATACATGCAACAAAAACAGTTTTATCCTCATCATCCAGAGAGATTGACTACATATTATCCTCAGATTCTGAGTAAGGAGAGTCTGACTGGACGTTGTTACTGGGAGGTGAAGTTGGGAAGAACTGGAGGTGTAGCAGCAGTCGCATACAAGGATGTTGATAAAACAGAGAGTATGTTTGGATTTAATGATAAATCCTGGGCTTTATTTTGTGATAACAACAATAATGATTTTTATCACAACAAATTCAGAACTCCCATCTCAGGTCGTGGTGTGTCCAGAGTTGGAGTGTACCTGGACCACAGAGCAGGTGTTCTGTCTTTCTACAGCGTCTCTGAGACCATGACTCTCCTCCACAAGGTCCAGACCTCCTTTACTCGACCACTACATGCTGGAATACGTCTCTGGTATGTTGGGGCCACAGCTGAGATCTGTAAACTAAAATAATTTAAGTTTGTTGCTGAAAGTTTCTTGTTGTGTTGTCTCCACTGCTCAGAGATCAACATGTCCAACAGTTTTTGTTGACATTATTGTCCCATCATCTGTTTTTTGTGCAGCTCTGATTTGTTTCTTTTTATTTTCTTTATATTTTTGTATTTCACATTTAAAATATGTTTCTCTTCCTCTTCATTAATATAGACATCACTTAATATTTTTTGACACATTTGTTAGTTTTTTATTATTATTACTAAATCTGTGCAGAAAGCATTTAAATTGAGGAGTTTGTTGGAGACAAGCTGAGATCTGTAAACTAAAATAATTCTGTTTTATTTTGTTGCTATAAGTTTTTTGTTGTGTTGCCTCCACATCTCAGCGAATAATGTGTCAAACTGTTTTTGTTGACATTGTTATCTGTTAATAAACAATCATTGTTAAAGGTATGGTCTGCGATTTTTGGGACACTCTGGGACTTAAGCCCGAGATACACTCATGCGTCCTCAGGTACGCCACCATACGCGCGCATTTTGTGCGCATGTGTTTTGCTGATATGCTTCAGCATATGTCAGAAACTCAGCTCCTTGTTGTAATATGAGCAGCTGAGCACGGAGGGGACTCAACTGAGCTCGCTGATTGGTTACTTGCTGACACGCCTACTGAAATGATTGACAGCCAGCTCATGTAGCGCCTTGAAGACCGCGGCGGTGTTCATGCGGTGTTTCTACTATATATGTTGTAAAAAGTTCTCTCAGAAATAAAAATAATAACAGGGAGTGCTTTTCCTGCAGCACACAGCCCACCAGGGATATTTAAAACATCGCCGCACCCAGGTAGGACCTGAATTCATTCATTTCAATCATCGAGTGAACGGAGGAAGAAGCGGTTACTTGACTTTAGGCAAAAAAACAAAAGAAAAGGCCCGATCAGCGATAAAGAAGGGGAATTTATTTAATTTGTGTAACATACAAAACAGTCCGGCGCCGGGGAAGTTTATGTTCAGACACCGCGCATCGCGTATGCGTAGTAAAAAAATACTTTTGCGCGTACGTGCCCTGAGGGGCTACGCGGGGCTACGCTTTTGCCACAGCGTACGTACGCTGCGTATAGGCGTATCGTGAGGACGCATGAGTGTATCTCGGGCTTTAGAAATATTTTCAGCGCAGAAAAGCATTCTGCTACCTCCCCCTCAGAGCTATATATGGCTCAGAGGGGGAGCCATGACAGTCCGTGCTTCTGCTGAACTTGAGTTCTGCTCCGCCCCCTGCTGTGTGTCTGCTCGGAGCGCTTCAATACTCTGTGATTATATGTTAAAAAAAACTTTTAAAAATATAATAAAACCATAGAGCACTTGTCCAACAACACAAAACCCAGTAGAAATCATCAGAGCTTCAAGAAACAACGTTGGACCTGATTTAATTCGCTCGTGATTTCCTCTTTCTGTCAGTGCAGGTTTGGAATGTCTGGAATGCTCCGCCCCCAGTACATGTCCTGTCTCTGCGCTGCGAAGTTCTGTGTTTATATGATAATATAACTGTTTAAAAAATATAATAAAACCATGAATCACTCGTCCAACAACACAAAAAGACCCTGTAATCAGCAGAGCATCACCAGCCAATTTGGACATGATTTAATTCGCTCGTGAGTCGTGACAAATCCATTTCCTCATTCCTGTGAGTGGAGGATGAAGCGATCACTTGACTTTTGGCAAAAAAACTAAATAAAAGTCCAGCTCTGGGATGAAGAAGGGATATTTAATTAATACATTTGTGTCACATAAAAAACAGTCCTGCATCGCTTTGCAATCCTTTGAATGAGAACGTGCCGCGGCGCTGAGGCTGTGACAGGCGGGGGCGTGGGTTGGGGCGTGACAAACAACTCTGTTTTTATTGGCTGGTCATTGTCCGGGTCACTCTGTGTTTTCAGTGTTTTTATAAATGCTGATAGAGAAGCAAGGGGACTATAGTTTTTTTCAGAGATTACTTTGTCTAACATCAGTCTGTCAGTAGATAGTGACAGAGTGAAGAAATATGTTAAAAATATATTGTTTGAAAAGTTAGACTACATGTTACATACCCCAGCTTTAATCTGTAAATAAAGAAGCAAAATAAGATCTTCAGTAGACAAAGACCTTTCATAATTTTCCATAAATGCCTAAATAAAATAAATAATCTGGTTGAATATTCTCACAAAATAAATTCCTGTTGGAACATCTTTTGATTGTTTTTAGTTTTTTCTCCTCGACTGTCACGGATTATCTTTTATATTAAAACCTCACTCCTTCATCCATCTCAGTTAATAATAATAATGTCCTTTTTTTTTTTTTCATTCAACCTTTATTTAGTCAGGTAAATCTTTTGAACCTCATGGGCTCATTTACGAAAGCAACCTGCTAAAACTAAAGAACAATGAACAGCAGTGATAGAATTTCATTAAACAATAAACAAACAAACAATAAACAATAGAAAACAAAAAGAGAGAAAAAAACAAAAGATTTTTTATTTTTTATTTTTTTAACAAAGTATCAAAAAACTAGCAAAACATTATAAGGTAGACGTATAAAATCAAAGACAGGAACAAATCTGCATTGGTTTTTGCCAGGATTCCAACAGATTCTGAAAACCATTTAGAGAAGTCAAGGTCGAGAGCTTCAGATCTTTTTGTAAGATATTCCATGAAGCAGGAGCGGAGTAGGAGAAGGCCCTTTTTCCAAGTTCAGTCCTCACTGACGGAACACTGCAGGTAATCATGTCCTGAGAGCGCACACTGTAGCTGCACTCACGCAAAGACATGTAGGAGGAGATGTATGAGGGCAGCAGACCAAGAAGTGATTTAAAGATGAAAATGTACCAGTGGAAGAGTCTGCGTGAGGTTAATGATGTCCAGTTAACCAGTGAATACAGGGTGCAGTGGTGGGTACGATAATCACAACCAGTTATGAATCTTAGTGCACCATGATAGACCACATCCAACATCCGCAGGGTGCTTGTAGGAGCATTCATGTAGAGAATGTCACCGTAATCAATGGAGGGAAGGAAAGTCACAGATACAAGGCGTTTCCTAACATTCAGTGTTAGACATGATCTGTTTCTGAAAAAGAAACCCAGTTTAACTTTCAATTTCTTCACTAGGTTTTCCACGTGGAGTTTAAAAGAGAGATGTGAATCGATCAGGATACCCAGATATTTATAGGAATCAACAAACTCAATAGGGACACCATTTGAAGATAAAATCAGAGGAGGATCTGCTGGAACCGCCTTCCTATTTGAAAAAAACATCCCTTTTGTTTTATCAGCATTTAGGACAAGTTTGAGACGGAACAAATCTGACTGGATGATGTCAAAAGCGGATTGTAGTAACTGGAAAGCCTTAGCTACTGTTTTAGCTCGGCAATAAACAACTGTATCATCAGCATAGAAATGTAAGGATGCATCAGGGATGCAGTGACCTACATTAGCTATGTAGATTGTAAAGAGAGTTGGTCCTAAAACTGAGCCTTGTGGTACACCATTTTTAACTGTTAAATAGCTGGAAGAAGCACCGTTATGTTGAACACATTGCCTCCGATTGGAAAGATAGTTAGAAAACCAACCGATGGTGTGATCAGAGAAACCGATTTCTGAGAGCTTATGACACAGGATGTTATGATCCACAGTGTCAAAAGCTTTAGACAGGTCTAAGAAAAGTGCAGCACAATAGTCCTTAGCATCCAATGCTTCAACAACATCATTCAGAACCTTCAGAGAAGCAGTTGTTGTGCTGTGTTTTTTCCTGAAACCAGATTGATGGAGAGGTAAGATGTTAAATGAGTCCAGATAATTTTTGATCTGAGAGTTTATCAGTTTTTCTTGAACCTTGGCTAAGATGCAATGTCCTTTTTTGTCATCTGTGTATGTTTCCCATACATAGACGAAATTCGTCTCTGCATTTAACCCAACCACCACCAGGTGGTGCAGTGAGCAGCCATAGAAAGCGCCCGGGGAGCTGGAGAATTAGGTGTGCACTCATAGACACCCCAAGGTGTGTAGTGGCCGAGGTTCGAACCCGGGTCCTTCGGGTCCCAAGTCGGAAGCCCTGCCACTACACCATCTTGGCCCCAACATTTCAACATTTTGACCAAATCAAAACACTCAGATGTTTTTACAAGTCTGACCTGGACAAGAGGTCAGTAGCATCCATCCATCCATTTTCATCCGCTTATCCGGGGTCGGGTCGCGGGGGTAGCAGCCTAAGTAGGGAGGCCCAGACTTCCCTCTCCCCAGCCACTTGGAGCAGCTCCTCTGGGGGAATCCCAAGGCGTTCCCAGGCCAGCCGAGAAACATAGTCCCTCCAGCGTGTCCTGGGTCTTCCTCTGGGTCTCCTCCCGGTGGGACATGCCCGGAACACCTCACCAGGGAGGCGTCCAGGAGGCATCCTAACCAGATGCCCGAGCCACCTCAACTGGCTCCTCTCGATGTGGAGAAGCAGCGGCTCTACTCCGAGTCCCTCCCGGATGACTGAGCTTCTCACCCTATCTCTAAGGGAGAGTCCAGACACCCTGCGGAGAAAACTCATTTCAGCCGCTTGTATCCGAGATCTTGTTCTTTCGGTCACAACCCAAAGCTCATGACCATAGATGAGGGTAGAAACGTAAATCAATCGGTAAATTGAGAGCTTTGCCTTTTTTTTAAATTATTTTACATTTTTTACATTTTTGGGCGCTAGTGGCCTTTATTGGAGAGGGAGAGGGCGAAACGGGTAGAAATGGGGGAGACACCACAGAAGGAAGCTCGTCGGGTCTGGGTCGTGAACCCGCGACGCCTGTGGAGAGGCTCGGCCTCAAGCATATGTGCCTCCCGCTTATCCCCTGCGCCAAAGCGGCGGCACGAGAGCTTTGCCTTTTGACTCAGTTCTCTCTTCACCACGACAGACCGGTACAGCGCCCGCTTCACTGCGGACGCTGCACCTATCCGCCTATCGATCTCACGCTCCAGTTTTCCCTCATTCGTGAACAAGACCTCGAGATACTTAACACTAGAAGTCCCAGGATTTTCGACCTCCCCCCAGAAGTCCTGAAAGAGGGTCAAAAGACCCTTAGTCCAAACCAACCATTAGTGGGTCCACATTAGTGGGCCATTAACTGCCTTTTGTTATAAATATGCGTGCACACAACTCAGACACCCCCACCACACCAGACTGCACAAACTGCATTCCAATGTTTCCACCAGGTAAGTAAGACTCTGCTTGCACTTCCCCCCTTAGTCAGAAGAGAGGCCCTGACCTGAATTCACACATAACAGACCCTGAAGTTATCTCACAGTTGAACATTTTGGGACATCCACTGAACGGAAAGCTTTGTCTGCTCCAGAACAGTTTTATGCATAAAATTGTCTCATTCTGCTGTGCTGACTATCCTGTAACTTTGATGTTCTGTCAAATAAATTATTTTGCTTACAAGTACTGTCTCTCTCCTTGTCCTTGGCGCATGTATATACGGTGCGTGCCGGCACATGCAGGTGGCCCATTGCTGTGTTCTAAAACATGCTTGACCTATTGTTGTCTGTCACCTGATGGACAAACACAGGTCACATGACATGAAGTCAACTGACGGACCGACATAGGTCACACGATATGAGGTCAACTGACGGACCGACACAGGTCACATGACATGAGGTCAATTGACGGACCGACAAAGGTCACATGACCTGAGGTCAACTGACTGACCGACACAGGTCACATGACCAGAGGTCAAGTGACGGACAGACACAGGTCACACGGCATGAGGTCAACTGACGGACCGACACTGGTCACACGACATGAGGTCAAATGACGGACCAACACGGGTCACTTGACCTGAGGTCAACTGACGGACCGACATAGGTCATACAACATGAAGTCAACTGATGGAACGACACTGGTCACTCGACATGAGTTCAACTGACTGACTGACACAGGTCACACGGCATGAGGTCAACTGACGTACCGACACAGGTCACACGGCATGAGGTCAACTGACGTACCGACACAGGTCACATGACCTGAGGTCAACTGACGGACCGACACAGGTCACATGACCTGAGGTCAACTGACTGACCGACACAGGTCACATGACCTGAGGTCAACTGACGGACCGACATAGGTCACACGACATGAAGTCAACTGATGGACCGACACTGGTCACTCGACATGAGGTCAACTGACGGACCGACACAGGTCACACGGCATGAGGTCAACTGACGTACCGACACAGGTCACATGACCTGAGGTCAACTGATGGACCGACACAGGTCACATGACCTGAGGTCAACTGACTGACCGACACAGGTCACATGACCTGAGGTCAAGTGACGGACTGACACAGGTCACATGACCTGAGGTGAACTGACGGACCAACACAGGTCACATGACCTGAGGTCAAGTGACGGACCAACACAGGTCACATGACCTAAGGTCAAGTGACGGACCAGCACAGGTCACACAACATGAAGTCAACTGACGGACCAACACAGGTCACATGACATGAGGTCAACTGAGGGACCGACACAGGTCATATGACCTGAGGTCAACTGACGTACCGACACAGGTCACATGACCTGAGGTCAACTGATGGACCGACACAGGTCACATGACCTGAGGTCAACTGACTGACCGACACAGGTCACATGGCATGAGGTCAACTGACGTACCGACACAGGTCACACGGCATGAGGTCAACTGACGTACCGACACAGGTCACATGACCTGAGGTCAACTGATGGACCGACACAGGTCACATGACCTGAGGTCAACTGACTGACCGACACAGGTCACATGACCTGAGGTCAAGTGACGGACTGACACAGGTCACATGACCTGAGGTGAACTGACGGACCAACACAGGTCACATGACCTGAGGTCAAGTGACGGACCGACAAAGGTCACATGACCTGAGGTCAACTGACTGACCGACAGTGGTGTCAAAAGTATTCACATTCATTACTCAAGTAGAAGTATAGATACTGGGATTTAAAATTACTTCTGTAGAAGTAGAAGTATCAACTCTAGCTTTTTACTCAAGTAAAAGTAAAAAAGTACTGGTTTCAAAACTACTTAAAAGTATAAAAGTAAAAGTAGCGTAAGAAAAAGCAACAACAAAGACAAATGCTTAGGCTGCACCACACATACTATTGTATACAACCCCACCTCCCCCACAAAAATCATTTTTTTAGACTAGATTATATTATATTGTTAATGTTGAAAAACTAGGGGTGCACTAAGCTACCTGTCTTAACTGCATATATGCCCATTGAAAATAGACACATTTAAATGCAAATTTAAATATATTAAAATAACCATACTGTATAGGGGTATTATTGAGCATTTTTCATTCATTCATTCATTCATTCAACCTTTATTTATACAGGCTAGCCTCATTGAGTCACGGGGACTCATTTACAAGAGGGACCTGTCTCACTCACACCAAACAACCATCCACTCTCTCTCACACGCCTAGGGTCAATTTAGAGTTACCAATCAGCCTAACATGCATGTTTTTTGGTCTGTGGGAGGAAACCGGAGTACCCGGAGGAAACCCACGCATGCACGGGGAGAACATGCAAACTCCACCCAGAAAGGCCCCCGGACCGGGATTTGAACCGGCAACCTTCTCGCTGAGAGGCAGCAGCTCTACCAGTTGTGCCACCGTGCTGCCCACAACCTGCAGTGTGAACGTAGTCTATGAAGTAAAACTTTGTTAAGTTCAGTGAAAACTCTGACAGAAAGAAAATATGTTTTAAATCTGAATAAAAAAGAGAAATAATGTTAGCAAGCAAACCCAGAGCATGTAGCTAGTTCCATGGCTAGTACCTCCTAACCATAGAAAACATTATACAACATTAGTATGTTACTAGGTCACTAGAAGTCAGTAATCAACTGATAAAAAAAAAAAACTTTCAGCTTACCTCAATATTAGGCATGTAACGAGATCTCGCGATATTAAACTCCCGCGATATCTCTCGTTGAGAGGTAACGTTGTCTCGCGAGACGCTAATGCTAGCGCTAGCAGAGCCCCTAGCAAGTCAGCGTCACGGACAGCATGGCTTCGCCGGATGAAGTTGCTATAGAAGACGCCCCAACTACTGATGGAGGGTCCCGGTGCCGCAGACGCCTGACATGGAGGGTCCCGGCGCTGCCGACGCTGCCCCGGATGTAAAGACACACGCGTAAACACCGGTGTGACCGGTGTTGCCAGATAGAGTCCCACCCACCCAAAGCACTCTTTACCCGCAAAAGTCAGAAGGAAAATCGCGGTGAACCGCCCAATCTGGCAACACTGGTGAGTGACGACGGCTGCTGATGCGGATATTTATGTTCAATTTTTGGAAAGTCCTGCGTGAATATCTATATTCTACAAAAAAAAACGGCAAAATGAAAGAAAAGTAACGAGGCTATTTTTAAAAAGTAAGGAGTAGAAAGTACCAGTAATTGCGTGAAAATGTAAGAAGTAGAAGTATAAAGTAGGCTGAAAAATAATTACTTTACTAAAGTATAGATAACTAAAATTTGTACTTAAGTAAAGTAACGAAGTATTTATACTTCGTTACTTGACACCTCTGCCCAAGAGATACATTTATTATAGCTTTCCTGGGAAAATTTAATTATGTTTGATAACGTATTTACTATTGCATCTTTGACACGCTGTTTATACAGCTTACACTTTATTAGACGTAAAGTTAAATGTGTGAAAATCTTAAATATATTACAAACTATATATTTTGCATATGAATTCCATAATGCCACATACAATATGGTTGTATATTGTGTTTGTGTTTGTTTTTGCAGACAAGGAGGTGGCTGCAACCATGCTGGAAATACATTCTAAACCAACCTGCACCCAGTTGTCTTGTACATGGAAGGGACCAGCCCAAAAACGAACTGCACCTGCTACTTTGGATGAGCTGCAAGTTTTAAAGTGAGTTTAACCAGTGTTCCTGAAGAAATTTCATATTACGCTTATAACACAAATACCCAGAAAGGTGACTTTCAGTCAAACTTCACCAACAATTGTTGACCAATTGCAGGTGTAGTAGTAAACATTATAAATCACTAACGCTTATCTGTATGTTTCTTTAATTCGTTTATTTTGTCTAGATTTTATGTTTTTTTTCTTTTGAGGTATGCGGTGCCCCTGGCTGCAGTTCTCGATCCAAACTCTCCGGCAGATGACGCTGACGACCGCGGCGGCCCCACGCCATCAGAGAGACCTGTCAGAAGTTCAAAAAGTCTTTAAATGTCTCACAAGCAGAATCAGATTTAATTGAGGCAGCTACACGCAAACAGTCGTGCAGTGAAGAGAGGACGCAGCAACACAAAGGTATAAATTGATAACAGATATGAAGGAGAACGAAGACATTACCTTGCTCCGTTCAGGGTTGCGTGTCTCCACCAAGCATGGATTCCTGGCAGCCTCCACTGACCGGCTGGCCATCAACAGGTCTGGGACAGTCCGTCTGTTAGAGATAAAAAATCCAGCAAATTTTTGGGATGCGACAAACATGTACATCAAGCATCACACTGAACAGAAAACATGCTTATTACACTCAGATTCAATGCCAGCTGTACTCCTACGAAGTATCAGAGTGTAGAAACAGTGAAGACTTTTCTTTCATGCAGAAGCTGCTATCCAAAGCTGAAGGTTTTATCTGGAGAAATTGTGAAGTTCCCCGTGATGTTTTTGCACAATGTCAAGATGATCACAACAGAAGCTTTTCTCATTTTACTGATTAAAATACAGCTGAAGTTTGCACGTTATCAAGATGTTTCTACCAGTTTTTTGGTTAACAAAATAAACTGTGCATTACTGAAATGGCTTCATTTTTATTTCAATTATTACATTCAATTATTGCACACATTCTGTATTTTGCATAGAAAATAAAGTTAATGGCCAAAGTCTGAATGAAAAGAGGAAAACCGTTACCTTGCTTGAAAAAGAGTCACGTAAGCACAGGTGTGTATGATGTCCTCCAGAATCGGGTGCAGGTCCCATCCAGAAGATGGAAAGATTTTATTCGGCCAATCAGTCGCTCCACATGAACGCACACTTCAGCGCGATTTGTCTGGTCCGCTCCACCTGTAAATGTGATGAAGAACAGCTTCTGTCATTTTTGAAGACAAATATGAAGACCTCAAAACACAATAAACAAAACAGTCTCATGTATAGTTAAACTGTATGCTTATACACACAGAGCAATGAATGGTTAACTTCACTGTCACACACATACACACCTCTCGTGCATGTGTGTGCATTAGTTTTGACCCATAACATGCAAAGGATGATGTATTACAAAAATGAAATGTCGAGGAATAGGCAGATACAGGGTTTTTATTAAAACTACCGGTAGTGACAACTGCATCTTTTTTTCAGATGAATTATGATGAAATGCCTCTATGCAATGTATCATTTGCATGAACTTGTAATTTAAACCTAACATTATTTAGAGCATTTAATTTTTCAATAGCAACCTCAGTTTGAGCATATATGCCATAAGATTTTCTGAATTTCCTTTATGCTAGCAATGTGTATATTCCTTTCCAACTGAGAAATATTATTATACAATTAATACTTGAGATACATTAGTTATTTTTTTAACAACACTAATTCCATTTAATCATTTTTTTTCTCCCATTTCTTCTCATTTCACTCTATCGGTATTTGTTTGAAGACAGGATGATTGCTCTTTTTTTCTGTGACAGCATGTCACAGATGCTCCCAGCAAAACTGTGCTATTAATTTACAGAAACAGAGAAATGGTCGAAATATTTTCAGATGCAGTGCTGTCAGACCTCAAATAATAAAAAAAAAAACATGTTTGTCTTGTGGAAACTACTACTGTATATTTTTTCAACGCAGAAAGAGTTCAAATGATAACAGGCTAACAGTGCAGTGGTTTGTTCATTTTTATACAGCTGCATGTTTTGATGAAATTTTACTCACCTGTTATTTCTTCAGGAGGGTTGAAAGAAGAATCTCCTTGCATGTCGCAGGTTGAAACTTCAACACAGGCAGTGGACTGAGGTACAGAGAGGTCTAGTAGAACTAGCTAGCTGCTAGCTTATCAACTGTCCAGTAGCATTCTGCTGCGGGAGGTTGTTCTCTGTTTTGTCTGTTTCCCATATCCAAGATGTAATGTACTTTGAGATTTGTTTAATGTAA
>JBBPBX010066785.1:5594-19578 GCA_038048925.1 Garcialebias charrua
AACACACAAAATAATAAAATAAAAAATGCGTAAATTTCCAATCTGTGCGTAAAAAAAGCTCCAAAACCAGTGCCTCCCCACCTGGTTCTGTTTGTGGTTCGGTTCCAGACAAACAAACAAACAAACAAACAAACATGGCAGCACGGTGCACGCACCTGGGATGTAGACGTCCCCGCGCTCGTGGTCCGGGAGTTCGCTCCAGTTCCGCTTCATGGGCGAACAGTTCGCCTTCTTCACCAGAAAGGCCCGCGGCATGATGCCGGACCAGAACCAGGACCAGAACCAGAACCAGAACCAGAACCAGAACCAGGACCGTCGGTTCTGGTTCTCGTTTCAGGAGGAAGTTAGAACCAGAACCCGCTCCGGCGACGTCACAATCCTCCAGGTAAAAGTTTTCAAAGCAGGAAGGAGAAGGTGCCGCGCTGTCTCTCTCTTTTCTTCCTCCTCTCCAGTCTTTCTTCTCGCTTTTACCCCTTTATTTTTATTTTTTAAATCTTTCTCTTCTCTCCTACAGTTGGAGGTCGGAGGAGGAGGCGCGCTCCTCGCGGCCAGGTGAGTCCTCTCTCAGGTGAAGCAGTTCAACACAGAGCGCTGGAAATAACGGGAGTGGAGGAAAAAAACAAAAAAACGGAAGATATCCCTGAGCTAGCGCACGCGCGCGCGCACACGCACGGGGAGGTGGGTAGAAAAGCAGCACAGGTAGTCAAGCAGGAAGAGGGCGGCAGCGCGCATGCGCGGCAGAAATAACGGTGACAACAGGCTCCAGGGATCTGGGTTAGGCCTCGACCTGCAGAACCGGTTTCCCCGCTCCTCTCCACCTCCTCTCCACCTCCTCTCCCTCCAAGGTGGGACTCGGCAGGAGGAGGAGGCAGACATGTTGGTGAGGAAGAGGAGGCCGTGACAACAGTAGAAAGAAGACGATGAAGAGTGAGAACTTTGTTTCCAACACACGATCAAATGACCGGACGGGGGAAGAAACATGAAGCAGAAAAATGAAATCAATCAACAGCATTGATCTGTGTGATCGGTTCAGTTTATTTGTGTAACAGAAGTCGTTTGAACAGAAAACATTCATACATTAAAAAAAAAAAGTCAGTTAGTAAAAGTTCTCAGGAAGCAGCAGACTCGTTGAATGTTCACTTCATCCTGAGCGAGCACGAAGGAGACTGTGGGAAGGAAAAACTCCCTTTTAACAAGAAGAAGCCTCCAGCAGAACATCAAAGTCCAAACACCCTGATGCATGCTCAATAATCCAGGTATTTCATCACAAAGGTGAGAGAAAACCTTTGACCTTAGATTTAAAATTAAATTAAAAAAACTCTCTTCTTCTTCTTCTTTCGGCTTTTCCCTTTTCAGGGGTCGCCACAGTGAGTCATCCTCCTCCACCTCACTCTGTCCTCTGCATCCTCTGTCCTCACTCCAACTACCTCCATGTCCTCTCTAACTGCATCCATATATCTCCTCTGTGTCTTTTTCCTGGCAGCTGCATTTCTAACATCCTTCTACCAATATACCCACTGTCCCTCCTCTGGACATGTCCAAACCATCTCAGTCTGGCCTCCCTAACTTTATCTCCCAGTTGTTCAACATGTGCTGTACCTCTGATGATCTCATTCCTGATCTTATCCATCCTTGTCACTCCTAAGGAGAACCTCAGCATCTTCATTTCTGCTACTTCCAGTTCTTTCTCCTGTCTTTTTGTCCATGTCTCTGTCTCCAGACCATACAACATAGCTGGTCTCACCACTGTCTTGTAAACTTTTCCTTTGACCTTTGCTGACACCTTTTTGTCACAAATCACTCCTGAAACTTTTCTCCATCCACTCCATCCTGCCTGGACTCTCTTCTTCACCTCTTTACCACACTCCCCATTTTCCTGGACAGTGGACCCCAAGTCCTTGAAGTCCTGCACCTGTGAGCTCTGCTCCTTGTAGCCTCACTGTTCCACTGGCCTCCCTGATAAAAGCCGAGTGTAAAAGTACATAAATGTTGATAAAATACTGTTTAGTAATATATATGCTGTGTGTGTTTTTCAGATTATTCGCCTGCTAAATGATAATCGCAGCAGACCTACAGTGTGGGCGCATAACAGAGCTACTCAATGGTGGGATGTTATTGTACCTGGTTTCCCAAACAGTCAGTGGTTGAGGAACTTCAGGATGTCAGAACAATCATTCATCTACCTGTGCAATAAACTAAGTCCGGCTCTTTTTAGTTAAAACTTTTCTCCATCCACTCCATCCTGCCTGGACTCTCTTCTTCACCTCTTTACCACATTTCCCATTTTCCTGGACAGTGGACCCCAAGTACTTGAAGTCCTGCACCTTTGTGACCTCTGCTCCTTGTAGCCTCACTGTTCCACTGGCCTCCCTCTCATTCACACACATGTACTCTGTCTTACTACGGCTGACTTTCATTCCTCTTCTTTCAAGTGCATACCTCCACCTCTCCAAGTTCTCTTCCACCTGTTCCCTGTTCTCACCACAGATCACAATGTCATCTGCAAACATCATAGTCCATGGGGATTCCTGCCTGACCTCATCTGTTAGTCGGTCCATCACCAGAGCAAACAAGAAGGGGTTCAGTTTGGACAACGAATAACAACAAACCACCGATAAACGAGAAGAACAAGAGAAGGAAGAAAGTAAAAAAAAGACTCAAAACAGTTGCGTAAAACCATAAAAAGACATGAATCTGAATTTACTGTATCTCATTACAGAGATCATCCTTAGACAGCCTCCGTGTTGTGTTTTCTCTGACTAAGCCGTAGTTCAGCAGGTTAAACCAAAAGCTGAAATGTAGGAGGACAAAAAACAAAACAGAGTAAATAGCTGTGGAGAACGTTTCACACCTGTTGGACCTGATCCAGCGCCCTGACGATCAGGGCCGGTTTAAAGGACCCAGACACGTTTCGATTATTTAAAGGACAACTTCCTCCACGGGAAAGCAACTAAAATATGAATCAGAAGAAGAAAACATTACATCAAACAGTGTCAGATCAACTCCCGGACACAAACATCTAAACATTCACGAGAGATGCTTTCCTGCTTGTACTTTTCCATGTTTTTTTTTTTAAATCTCACTTCTTCTGCATACTTTGTCCTATTTTAGTCTTTCCTATATCAAAATGTTTGGCTCATTCAGGAGGTGGGTGCTGTGATTTTCAGCCCATGTAATTTAGATTAAGCATGTCCCCATACAAAAGTCCACCTAGCCTTTTGCTACTTTCATCTAGTCTTTTGCAACTTTTAGTTAGCCCTTTGCTACTTTCAGCTAGTCTGCTATGATGTTGGCACTTTCATCTATCATTTTGCTTCATTTAGCTAATATTTTTAACATATAGCTAAATGTTCATTACAGTATTTCATTGTCTCTTGCTACTTTTAGCTATCATGTTGCTAATTTAAGCTACTCTTTGCTACGTTTAGATATAATTTAGCTACATTAATCAATCAATCAATCAATCAATCAATCACCTTTATTTAACCAGATAGAGGCCGTTGAGATCGAGATCTCTTTTACAAGGGTGACCTGGTCAAGTGGTCAGCAGCACACGTCACATTGGCAATAGGCATTTGCACTTATCAAAAGAAAATAAAGAAAACTACAATCACAGTAAACAGATGTTGACAGTTCAAAACCAACAGGATATGACAGATTTCTATATACATTATATACAAAACAAGCAGACAGACCTCGGTTGGGTAAATAAAGTAAAAAAAAATCAACAATGACATGTATATTGGATAAGTAATGGTTAGAAACATCTGCAATGGTCAAGTTTCTTGATGACATTTTCTACAAGTCCTTGACCTGGACTTGTCCGCAGGCATTAATCAAGTCTTTTGATATTTAGCTAATATTATTTATAACTTTTAGCTAAAAAATTTATATTTGTTCTAGTCCTTTGCTACTTTTTGCTAGCTTTTGCTACTTTCAGCTATTATGTTGCCGTTTTTAGCTAGTAATATTTACAACTTTTAGCTAAATTTTAGCTATTTTATAAAGTCTTACTATTTTTGCTACTTTTAGCTCTCATTTTGCTACTTTAAGCTAGTCCTTTGCTACTTTTAGCTAATATTATTTACACCTTTTAGTTACAATTGAGTTGTTTTATCTAGTCTTATGGAAATTTGCTAGCTTTTGCTTCATTTAACAAGCCATTTACAACTTTTAGCTAGCTCAATAAGTTTAGCTATCATTTTGCTATTTTTAACTGGCCTTTTGTTACTTTTTGCTTGCTTTTGCTGCTATTAACTAGCCTTTTTCTACTTTAAGATAACATTTATTTTAATTTGAGCAAGTTTGCTACTTTTAGGTATTCACTACTTTTAGCTATTAGGAATTTACAACTTTTAGCTAGCTGTTGACTACTTTTGGCTACTGGGAATTTACAACTTTTAGCTAGTTGTTCACTACTTTTAGCTACTAGGCATTTACAACTTTTAGCTAGTTGTTCACTACTTTTAGCTATTAGGCATTTACAACTTTTAGCTAGTTGTTCACTACTTTTGGCTACTGGGAATTTACAACTTTTAGCTAGTTGTTCACTACTTTTAGCTACTAGGCATTTACAACTTTTAGCTAGTTGTTCACTACTTTTAGCTATTAGGCATTTACAACTTTTAGCTAGTTGTTCACTACTTTTAGCTACTAAGCATTTACAACTTTTAGCTAGTTGTTCACTACTTTTAGCTGCTAGGCATTTACAGCTTTTAGCTAGTTGTTCACTACTTTTAGCTAGGCATTTACAGTTTTTAGCTACAGTAGTTGTTCATTACTTTTAGCTATAATAGTTATTTTTTAAAGCTAGTCTTGGACAATATTTGGCTATTATTTTGCTACTTTCAGCCTGTTTTTCCACTACATTTTGTTAGCCTTTTGCTATTTTTAGCTTTAGGAGCATTTTGTTAGCCTTTTGCTATTTTTAGCTTTAGGAGCATTTGGGGCGGCTGCCCTCCATTTGCCAAAGTGTCGAAGACACTTGTGTTTTTTTCTTCCCGGGTCTTGACCTGAAGACTTGTCTGCAGGTCTTGATCTGAAGACTTGTCTGCAGGTCTTGACCTGGACTTGTCTGCAGGTCTTGACCTGAAGACTTGTCTGCAGGTCTTGACCTGGACTTGTCTGCAGGTCTTGATCTGAAGACTTGTCTGCAGGTCTTGATCTGAAGACTTGTCTGCAGGTCTTGACCTGGACTTGTCTGCAGGTCTTGACCTGAAGACTTGTCTGCAGGTCTTGACCTGAAGACTTGTCTGCAGATCTTGATCTGAAGACTTGTCTGCAGGTCTTGACCTGGACTTGTCTGCAGGTCTTGACTTGAAGACTTGTCCGTAGGTCTTGACCTGAAGACTTGTCCGTAGGTCTTGACCTGAAGACTTGTCCGTAGGTCTTGACCTGAAGACTTGTCCGCAGGTCTTGACCTGAAGACTTGTCTGTAGGTCTTGACCTGAAGACTTGTCTGTAGGTCTTGACCTGGACTTGTCCACAGGTCTTGACCTGGACTTGTCCGCAGGTCTTGACCTGGACTTGTCCGCAGGTCTTGACCTGAAGACTTGTCCGCAGGTCTTGACATGAAGACTTGTCCGCAGGTCTTGACCTGAAGACTTGTCCGCAGGTCTTGACCTGAAGACTTGTCCGCAGGTCTTGACCTGAAGACTTGTCCGCAGGTCTTGACCTGAAGACTTGTCTGCAGGTCTGGTCTTGACCTGAAGACTTGTCTGCAGGTCTTGACAAGAAGACTTGTCCGCAGGTCTTGACCTGAAGACTTGTCCGCAGGTCTTGACCTGAAGACTTGTCCGCAGGTCTTGACCTGAAGACTTGTCCGCAGGTCTTGACCTGAAGACTTGTCTGCAGGTCTGGTCTTGACCTGAAGACTTGTCTGCAGGTCTTGACAAGAAGACTTGTCTGCAGGTCTGGTCTTGACCTGAAGACTTGTCTGCAGGTCTTGACAAGAAGACTTGTCTGCAGGTCATGACCCGAAGACTTGTCTGCAGGTCTTGACCCGAAGACGTGTTCGCAGGTCTTGACCCGAAGACTTGTCTGCAGGTCATGACCTGAAGACTTGTCTGCAGGTCATGACTTGAAGACTTCTCTGCAGGTCTTGACCTGAAGACTTGTCCGCAGGTCTTGACAAGAAGACTTGTCCGCAGGTCTTGACCCAAAGACTTGTATGCATGTCTTGACCCGAAGATGTGTCTGCAGGTGTTGACCCGAAGACTTGTCCGCAGGTCTTGACCTGAAGACTCGTCTGCACTCAGTCGATGAGACAGAATCATGTAATGTTTACTGATTCTGATTTTAACTCTAGGATTCAGTTTCTCCAAATCCGAGGCCATGGTCTTGAGCCGGAAAAGGGTAGCATGCCCTCTCCGGGTCGGGGAGGAGGTCCTGCCCCAAGTGGAGGAGTTTAAGTATCTCGGGTCTTGTTCACGAATGAGGGAAAACTGGAGCGTGAGATCGATAGGCGGATAGGTGCAGCGTCCGCAGTGAAGCGGGCGCTGTACCGGTCTGTCGTGGTGAAGAGAGAGCTGAGTCGAAAGGCAAAGCTCTCAATTTACCGATCGATCTACGTTCCCACCCTCATCTATGGTCATGAGCTTTGGGTTGTGACCGAAAGAACGAGATCTCGGATACAAGCGGCTGAAATGAGTTTTCTCCGCAGGGTGTCTGGACTCTCCCTTAGAGATAGGGTGAGAAGCTCAGTCATCCGGGAGGGACTCGGAGTAGAGCCGCTGCTTCTCCACATCGAGAGGAGCCAGTTGAGGTGGCTCGGGCATCTGGTTAGGATGCCTCCTGGACGCCTCCCTGGTGAGGTGTTCCGGGCATGTCCCACCGGGAGGAGACCCAGAGGAAGACCCAGGACACGCTGGAGGGACTATGTTTCTCGGCTGGCCTGGGAACGCCTTGGGATTCCCCCAGAGGAGCTGCTCCAAGTGGCTGGGGAGAGGGAAGTCTGGGCCTCCCTACTTAGGCTGCTACCCCCGCGACCCGACCCCGGATAAGCGGAAGAAGATGGATGGATTCAGTTCCTGATTTTAACTCTAGGATCCTGACCTCCCACATTAGAACATGTTTCATCACAACGAACAGGAACATTGTAGCTTTTGTCCACATGTTCTACCGTATTGTGCTCTTGTACAGTTGCTGTTTACGGACACAAACGTGGATCTGATGTCACAGCTCGTTTCACTTCAGCTTCTCATCAGCTGCCTCTCCCTGCCTTTGTTCCACCTACATATTTTACTTTTATGATCTTTGTTTTCTCACCGCGTCTCGCGGCACCGGTCAGGTAACATACCTGCGGATGGAAGTCATCTGAACGGTGCGAACACGTGTTTTAATTCTCTTCCAGAGGAGAGACGTGAGAGGATGGAGATCAACACCGGAGCAGATTATGAGGAGTGACTCCCCGAGAGAAACTTTTTAAATTTTTCCTTTTCTCTCAGGAATGAAGTCGTCAAACCGGCTTTGATTTGTTACGGACTAAAGTACGAAACTGTTGACCGTTAAATGCTCGGTAATCTGAGGCACGGCACAGAATTTGACACAATATCTGACCTTTTATTATTAATTTATTTATGTGCAGCTGTAAACGAAGGCGTCACAAAACGACCTTAAAACCAAAGTTCACAAACAAAAACTTTTCAATGGACCATTTGTTTTCACTCTTTAGGTTTTCCACATTTACTTTGTGAGAAGTGTCACTAGAGGGCTGCAGAGACCACATGGACACTCAAACCTCATTTACTTGTTTACAGACGTGAAAAAAAATTAGGATTGAAAAAAAGCAAAATTTCTAAGAAAGTTTCTAAATAATTTCTAAAAAGTCAAGAGTTCTGTCTTTTCTGAAAATAAAAAAATATATATGTATATATACACAGGT
This sequence comes from Garcialebias charrua, assembly GCA_038048925.1. Taxonomy (NCBI): domain Eukaryota; kingdom Metazoa; phylum Chordata; class Actinopteri; order Cyprinodontiformes; family Rivulidae; genus Garcialebias; species Garcialebias charrua. Next base: position 13,477 of record JBBPBX010066785.1, read on the forward strand.
ATATGTACATATATATTTATACATATACCATACATATATCTATAGCATCAAAATATATTATTTTAGAATTATTCAATAGAATCTGGGAAGAAGGAAAAATACCACAGTCTTGGAAAAAAGCAATAATCATCCCAATATGAAAACCAGGAAAAGATCTTACCAAACCAGAGAACTACAGACTAATAGCTTTAACATCTAACATCTGCAAAATTATGGAGAAAATGATAAATGAAAGAATAGCATATTATGTTGAAAAAAAAAGGTTATTTGACCAACTATCAAAGTGGTTTTAGAAAAGGAGGAAACACGATGGATCCAGTATTGTGTCTGGAACATGACTACAGGAAAGCCCAGATTAATAAAGAAAGTGTGGTAGTGTGGCAGACCCTAGGGGACTCTACTCACACCCAGTGGACCGAATGTGTTACCGGATGTTTTATTGTGAAAGGTCCAGAGGACCGGATGTTGTATTGTGAAAGGGTTGATATATAAGGCGGTCTTTGGGTGTTTACCGCCAGAACTGTAGGAGTTGATTAAAGTGAAGTTCTGCATCCCGTCTTCTGTGTCGTCTCTTCATGACCTCCTACACTGGTGACCTCGTGAATTGAATATGTCGACATCTGACGCTCCAGCCAGCTCTCTTCAGATGTCCGCTGCTGTGGAACCTCCACAGGCGGCCCCGCTCGCTTTTTCGGTGGCCGTTAAAATCCCGGACTTCTGGCTGCACGCCCCTCCATCGTGGTTCGCCCACATCGAATCACAGTTTGCTCTTCGCGGGATTTCTGCAGACGACACCAAATACCACTATGTGGTCGCCTCGCTGGATCCGCTGTCCACCCAGCGGGCAATGAGCCTGCTCCAGGCCCCTCCTGCACAAGGAAAGTACGACGCCCTCAAGCAGCTGCTCCTCCGGCGTTACTCACTTTCAGACGCGGAGCGCGCTGAGAAACTTTTTTCCCTCTCCGGTTTGGGCGATGGCACAGCTCTTGAGCTCATGGAGAGCATGTTGTCCTTGATGGGATCAGACGACTGTGGGTTTCTCTTCCTCCACCTCTTCCTCCGCCAGCTCCCGGCTTCGGTGCGCACGGTCCTGGCCAACTCCCCGCTTCTGCAGCAGAGAGACTACCGCTCACTGGCGGAGGAAGCTGACCACATCCTTCTGGCTACGAGGACCTTCGCGATCCAGGCGGCGGTCCCCGGATCTCCAGCAGCACCTGAGTTTCAAGCGGCGCCTTCAGCGCCGGACGAGCCATCGGTGGTAGCAGGGGTCGCTACCCGTCGTGCATCCCACCGTGCAGCTTCAAGCCGCATGGAAAACGACGACGCCAGCGCACGCTAGCAGCCGCGGCCGTTGGCGACAGGGAAAGGCTGCTTTTCATCGAAGACTCGAGGTCGGGGAGGCGGTTCCTGGTGGACTCTGGTTCGCAGAAGAGCCTCGTTCCCCCGACTGGCTCCGACAGGTTGGCAGAAGGCTGCGGGCCGATGCTAACCGCGGCTAATGGCTCTCCCATCAAGACGTTTGGTGAAAGGTTGGTGACTGTTTGTTTCCATGAACGGGACTTCCAGTGGAACTTTGTGGTAGCTGCTAGCTCAGTTCCTATTTTAGGGGCTGATTTTCTTTGTGCTCACGGGCTCCTTGTTGACGTTGCTAACAGACGTTTGATCGACGCTGTGTCTTTTTCGTCACTGCCTTGTGCGACGCGAGGAGCTGGGCCTTTAATGCATGCTAACTTTTTAGCTTCGGGTAACGTGTTTCAGCGTTTATTGTCTGAGTTCCCCTCACTGACTGTTCCTAATTTTGCAAACACAAACACTAAACATGGGATCGAACATTATATCCCCACAACGGGCCCCCCGGTTTTCGCACGTGCACGCCGCCTCGATGCTACTAAGCTAGCAATCGCGCAGGAAGAGTTTGCTAACATGGAGCGTTTAGGCATCGTGCAGCGCTCAAACAGTCCGTGGGCCTCCCCCCTGCACATGGTGCCCAAGGCAGACGGCAAATGGCGACCATGTGGGGATTTCCGCCGCCTTAATAACATCACAGAGAACGATCGTTATCCCATCCCCCACATCCAGGATTTTTCAGTGCACCTGGCTGGGACCTCCATTTTTTCTAAAGTAGATTTAGTACGGGGGTACCACCAGGTTCCTGTGCATGTGGAGGATGTCCCTAAGACCGCTGTTATCACGCCTTTCGGCCTGTTTGAGTTTTTGCGCATGCCTTTTGGTCTTAAAGGTGCAGCACAAACGTTCCAGCGGTTGATGGATTCAGTCCTAAGAGGACTGTCCTTCGTATTTGTGTACCTGGACGACATCCTGGTGGCTAGCAGCTCGGCTGAACAGCACATGTCCCACCTCCGTGAGGTTTTTCAGCGCCTGGCAGCACATGGCCTGATTGTAAATACAGCGAAATGCCAGTTTGGGTTGCCAGTCATTGACTTTTTGGGCCACCGCATTTCTGCCAGTGGTGCCGTCCCGTTACCAAACAAAGTGCAGGCGGTGTCCGATTTCCCACAGCCCCAGTCTGTTAAAGCGCTACAAGAATTTTTGGGAATGGTTAACTTCTATAACCGTTTCCTCCCCAGGGCAGCACAACTGCTGCGTCCGCTCTATGGAGCGCTGAAAAAGAAAAAGCCCAACGACAGTGTTGACTGGACACCAGAACGCCTACAGGCATTTGGTGATGCTAAAGCTGCACTGGCCACTGCTGCCCTTTTGGCCCATCCATCCCCAGCGGCGCAAATAGCTTTAACAACCGACGCATCTGATGTTGCGGTGGGGGCTGTGTTAGAACAGCAGGTTTCCGGGGTTTGGCAGCCGCTTGCATTTTTCAGCCGTACGCTGCGGGACAATGAGCTGAAATACAGTGTTTTTGACAGAGAGTTGCTGGCGCTTTACCTGGCCACACGCCATTTCAGGTTTTTCCTGGAGGGCCGCCGGTTCACTGCATATGTTGACCACAAACCCTTGGTGTTTGCGATGTCAAAAATTTCTGACCCCTGGTCTGCTCGCCAGCAACGCCACCTCGCAGCGGTGTCTGAATTTACTACAGACATTCAGCATGTGGCTGGAAAATCCAACGTGGTGGCCGACTGTCTCTCCCGGGTGCTGATCTCTCCCGTATACGTTGGCATCGATTTTTCTGCTATGGCTGCGGACCAACGTAGCGACGCAGAAATACTCGAGCTCCAGTCCGGGCCCACGGGCCTCGAGTTGGAGGAACGGCAGGTGAATGACGGAGGTCCCCTCCTGCTCTGTGATGTTTCTACTGGCAGGCCCCGCCCCCTGGTTCCAGTTTCATGGCGACGCCGCGTTTTTGACTCCTTACATTCCCTTTCTCATCCAGGTGTTAGAGCCTCGGTGAAACTGGTCAGTTCAAAGTTTGTTTGGCCCGGTCTGCGTAAAGCAGTTAAGGAGTGGGCAGCAGCGTGTGTCCCATGCCAGCGTGCTAAGGTTAACAGACACACCAAAGCACCTTTGGAACCTTTCTCCATTCCTGGTCGGCGGTTTGATCATGTGCACGTAGACCTGGTGGGCCCTCTGCCTCCATCACAAGGTTTTACTCATCTGCTGACTATGATAGACCGGACCACCAGGTGGCCTGAGGTGGTTCCTCTGACATCCACAACATCTGCAGTGGTGGCCCGGGCCTTTTTGTCTACCTGGGTTGCACGTTTCGGCCCCCCTTCAGACATTACATCGGACAGGGGCCCGCAGTTTGTTTCTGAGCTTTGGTCTACCATGGCCAAGGGTCTGGGGACTAACGTTCACAGGACCACCGCTTACAACCCCCAAGCTAATGGTTTGTGTGAACGGTTTCACAGGTCATTGAAAGCTGCACTTCGTGCTGCATTGACCGGTGACAACTGGATTGACCGTCTTCCCTGGGTTTTGTTGGGGTTGCGTACCGCAACCAAAGAGGACCTGAGCTCTTCCCCGGCTGAACTGGTTTTCGGTCAGCCTGTGCGCGTCCCCGGTGAGTTTTTACCTGAGGTACCCTCACCACAGTTCGCTCCACCGTTGCTCCATTTTTCCTCTCAGGAGGGCTCTGTTCGTGTCCCCGGCCCGGTACACCATTGTTTACCGCAGTCATTTGTCCCTAAGAGTCTGGAGTCCTCTAAATTTGTTTTTGTCAAACACAATGCACACAGGACACCACTACAGCCTTTGTATGATGGACCGTTTCGGGTTCTTCAACCAGGTCCAAAACATTTCCTTTTAGATTTAGGGGGTCGTACTGAGACTGTCTGTATCGATAGGCTTAAACCAGCTCATGTTATGTCAGATGATCAGGTTGTTACGGCCCAGGCTCCTCGCAGGGGCAGACCTCCATCCACATTGCTAACGGACTGCGGTCCTCCTTCCAGAGACTCTCAACGTCCATTGGAGCCCGAATCTTCTGCAGGCCCTCCTCGTAGCCCTCCGCTTCATCAGACTGATTACGCAGGGCCCAGGTTCAGCCGTTCTGGTCGTTTGATCAAACCCAAAATGCTGGACTAGTGATGGACCTTACTGGGTGTTCTGGGGGGGCGTGTGTGGCGGACCACTAGGGGACTCTACTCACACCCAGTGGACCAAATGTGTTAACGGATGTTTTATTGTGAAAGGTCCAGAGGACCGGATGTTGTATTGTGAAAGGGTTGATATATAAGGCGGTGTTTGGGTGTTTACCGCCAGAACTGTAGGAGTTGATTAAAATGAAGTTCTGCATCCCGTCTTCTGTGTCGTCTCTTCACCACCTCCTACAACATATTAATTCACTTTCAACGTTTGATTCATCATATGAAGAAGTGATCATTATTTTGAAATAACATTGGATTCAATATTGCTTATACAAGTAACACAAGGTTATTCATTAACACAAAATAGAGGAATAAGAGAGTCTCTTATGACTTATTGTGTTTTGATTCAAAATAATGTAATAAAATAATGTCAATGTCTTTTTTCTGAGAGTATCAGTGAAAAGGTGTCACTGGGACATATCAAAGAGACGAAGGTGTATTAGAGAACCCCGTCTGGTTCATTACATGTGTGAGCTGTTGGTGTGAGTTTCATATAATTTGGAGAATATTTGAGGGAAATAGAGGGGGGTGCCAATATTGACAGCCTAAGAATTGGCGTTTATGCACCCCCTGCTAACTGAGAGAACTAGAGAGTTATGAAAGACATAACATTTTGTACATAATCACACATGTTGTGTGAGCTGTTGGTGTGAGTTTTATGTAATTTGGAGAATATTTGGGGTAAATATAGGGGGGTGCCAATATTGACAGCCTAAGAATTGTTAATTTTGTCACTTTAATATTAACTTGTTGTTAGTGCTAAGTTAGTTGAGTTTTGTTTTATTTGTTATTTGCTTATTTGTTGTACTTAGCTAATTTGTATTCTGTCCCCTTTATTATGTTGTGCTTGGGTTACCTCAGCCCTTTGTTAGCAGGTTAGTTTTGTTAAGAGTGTAAGTTGGGCCCAAATTTTTTATGTTTTGATTCATTTTCCATTGAAATTTGATTCTTTGTTAGCTATTTGTTGGAACTATTTAATTGAAAATTTTGGATGATTTTGGACCACCTTTGTCCTTATGCCCTGCCCCTTTCATACTCATCAATTTCTAATTAATTAATAGTCAAAATACCAAAACGAGACAAGTTCTTTCAACTAAACATAAAGATATACAATTTTTTTAACAGTATTTTTATCATCAACAGCATAGACTTTAAAACACTCACTACTGTATATAGAACATATTTTGCAATAAGCTCCTTTTTAAATCGTTTTTTAAAGGTGGTTTATGCTGTGCTCCGTTTAAGACCACCAAGAGAGAGTCCAGCATGTTGTTTGAACACCACTTTATTCTGCCGTGTCACACCTGACAAAAATCATCTGAAGTCATCTTCACTTCTATACCTTTTTACTCCACCATGTAACCAAGATACTGACACCTAGTGAAGAGTTATACTGACACCTAGTGGCTAAACTGTTTTATTGACTCCACACACCGACAAACTAAACCTCTTGCTGGTTGTTGTTTTTTAAAATGTCCTTCTCTTAAATTGCAACTCCCCTCTCTGTCACAAAACATTTTCTGGAAGTTGATGATTT
>JBBPBX010066786.1:0-14531 GCA_038048925.1 Garcialebias charrua
AAAGCCATTTAAAAAAACACAGCTGCAACAAAGTGCTGTACACATGAAATTAAGAACATATAAACAAAAGATGAGATGAAATCATGAAAAACAACAGTCATGTGTTTAATACAGAAGTGGGTTGAGCCTAACCAGGGGTTGCTAGGTGAGGGGCTGGACTCAGGTTTGATCTGATTGGCTGGCGGCTTGTGACGTCAATAAATGCAGGAAGTGTGAATCCTGGTGTATTTATCAAAAATAAATAAATCTACTTAGAGTAAATAAACCACTGGGTGCATTTTTTTGGCACAAGGACTGTTTTTTTATGAAGTAAATACCCAAAGTTTAGTAAAAAAACATTAAAAAGTGAATTTTGCATGTGTGGTCCCCTTTAATTTTATAAGGTAAACAATGTTTTTAATCAGTCAGATTTATATGGGTGATTAATAACACATATTTATGCCATGTGACAAACTAAAAACACACATTTAATTTCACTTTACACGGTCTTTAATGGTGGTGAGATACTTCACTATACTAAGTGCATTGGTGTCATATTTATAGTAATGAGTGTATATGTAGTTTCAATATCTCTCTAAAATCCTAAAGTTCAAATATGTTAAATAAGTTGTTACAAATTTTATATAATTTTTTTCTATGTTCAAAAAATATTTTCATATTTTGTAACTTCTCCAAACGATCGTGTGAATTGTTCGAGTTTCGTTTGGTCTCACTTTAAGATTCTGGGCACGTGTGAGAGAAACTGCTTTTCTCTGACTGTTCACTAGAACAACTACGGTATGCGTTTATGATTAATGCTAAGTCGACTGTATTTTGTTTTAGGTTGCGAGGAGTGTATAACCCTCTTCCAGGAACAGAGCAATCCTGATGACATCAATAGCCCATCTTTTGTTCTTGACTTTCCAACAAGCTTGGGCGTCCCTCAGCGAGCTCTCCTCACCTTGCCTTTTGGCCTGATGATAGGTAGATCTAGTATTCCCAGTGCCGGAGTCGGGGTTATAAATCATGGACCAGTGGTGTCTCCAGGAATGCATTTTGGACCTTTTGAGGGGGAAGTGACAACAAGGGAAAATGCCTTGGCAAGCGATTTTTCCTGGGAGGTAAAATATGTTAAACTGAAACCATTTGTGAAATTAGGTCCTAACTTCAGCTTTAAAGTTGTTTGTTGCACGTTGTGTGCATCGTCCTAATATTGTAATTTTATGCAGATTTACCAAGGAGAAGACCAATATGAGTATATTGATGCTGCCAAGGATTCTTCCTCAAACTGGATGAGGTAATAAAATCTGAGTAACTGTACTTGTTTGTTGGGTTTTATAGCCAGAAAGGGGGGAAAAGCTCTCAGTAATTCAAAAACTTACCGTACATGGACAGTAAAATCAGCAACTTCAACAGAGTAAAAAGCCTTTTCCTCAAGCTTTGTGCTTTCCTGTACTAGAGTAAAAGAAGAGCCATTAGGTCCGATAGGAATAATAAGTTCAAATAAAAATAGACTTGTCACTAATAATCAAGAAAACAAATTAACTCTAGTGAGTTATCAAATGAGAAATGTGATAATTTTCTCATAGGCTCCTGTAGAATCCCATTTGGGCTTTTCCCATCAAACATGTCATGTAAGATACATTTTTACTAGCTTCACTTTGTTAACCTGGAAGCTACTGTACTGGTCCTCTACTTAACATTTTTAAAGTTTTAGTGTTTTTAATAAGTTGTGTAAATGCAGAGTCAGCATTATGTTTCAGTTTTTCTTTTTGCAAACTACTTTCACCTACGGTACTTTGTGTTATTTTGACTGTTCATATATAATAATAATAATAATAAACTTTATTTGTATAGCACCTTCCTACAATGCCTTGCATTGACCAAGGTGCTTAACAGGATAAAAAGATGAATAAACTGGAACAATAAATCAATGAAAATAGAATAGGAAACAACAGCAATAAAAGAAGGCAATGGAAATAAAAAAATGCTACATACTAAAATAACACTAAAATAACACAAGTAATAAAAGTTACACACTGAAAGCTTTTTTGAACAAGTGGAAATAAAAAGGCAATGGGAATAAAAAATGAGTAATAAAAGTTACACACTGAAAGCTTTTTTGAACAAGTGGGTCTTCAGTCTGGTTTTGAACAGAGTCAGATCAGAGGTGGCACGCAGCTCAAGGGGGAGGCTGTTCCAGGCTTTTGGGCCGGCAACAGAAAATGACCGGTCTCCCCATTGTTTGTACCTTGAGCGAGGCACCTCCAGCAGGTGTTGACTGGCAGAGCGTAAATCTCTGCCGGGCTGATGGGCTTTCAAAAGTTCTGAGATGTACAGAGGAGCAAGTCCATTCAGAGCTTTGAAAACAAACAGGAGCAGCTTGAACTGTATCCTGAACTGAACCGGGAGCCAGTGTAGAGAGGACAGGACAGGAGTGATGTGTTCATATTTTCGTGTGTTGGTCAAAAAGCGCGCGGCAGAGTTCTGTACAAGCTGTAAACGGGAGATGGAGGATTGATTAATACCAACATACAAAGCATTACAATAATCAAGTCTGGAGGTCACAAAGGCATGGATGGCCTTCTCCAGATCACCACGGCTGAGAAATGACTTTACTTTGGAGAGCAGTCGGAGCTGAAAGAAGCTGGTCTTGACAACAGAACTGATCTGTTTATCAAACTTTAAGTTGGAGTCAAGCTGCACTCCAAGATTTCTGACCACCGGGTTGAAATGGGGGAGGGGAAAACCAACACTGGGACTGGGAAGGATGTTGCTGGTGTCACCAGGAGCACTAAATAAAATGCATTCAGTTTTATCTGTGTTTAGGTGGAGGAAGTTTTGAGAGAGCCAGTGCTTAATGTCATTTAAGCAGTTGACAAGAGTGTTTGAACTGGGTGAGGGGTTGGGAGTGACTGGCAGATAGATTTGTAAATCGTCTGCATACATGTGAAAAGACAGGTTATGACGTGCAATGATTGATCCTAATGGCAGCATGTAAAGAGAGAAGAGGACTGGCCCTAGAATAGATCCCTGTGGTACGCCAGAGGTCAGAGGGGTTGATGAAGAGGAGGACAGATCGCCTATCATGACAGAAAAAGTTCTCCCAGACAGGTAAGATTTGAACCACTCAAGCACAGCTCCCTGGAGGCCAACCTGCTGAGACAAGCGGTTGATTAGTACCTGATGGTCGACGGTGTCAAAAGCTGCTGAGAGGTCTAACATCACCAGCAGAGCAGGGTTTTTTGCATCCAGGGACAGAAGAATGTCATTCTGTACTTTGAGCAGTGCAGATTCAGTACTGTGACGAGCTCGAAAACCTGACTGAAATTTTTCAAACAGGTTGTTGAGTTCTAGAAAAGATTGAAGTTGAATAAAAACAATCTTTTCTAGGACCTTTGATAGAAATGACAGATGTGAAACTGGTCTGAAATTAGAGAGAGCTGTAGGATCTAGGCCTGGTTTTTTGAGAAGAGGCCTGACCACAGCATGTTTGAAAGCAGATGGCACAAAACCTGAAGATAGACAGCTGTTAATAAATGACAAAACACAAGGACCAATTACATCAAAGGACTGTTTGAACATTTTAGAGGGAATGATGTCCAGAGAACAGTTAGTTGGTTTCATCTGCTGAACCACCTTGGTGAGGTGAGGGAGTGAAACCAGGTCAAATTGGTCAAAAACAGCTGTGGTTATTGCAGACGCACAAGACTGGATGGTGTTGGATGAACTGACAATGTTCTGCCTGATAGAGTCTATTTTGTTGACAAAATAGCTCTGAAAGTCATCGCAGGTAGACTGTGTGGCAGTTTTCAGAACATTGACAGATGGGTTGATGACAGACTGGAGTGTATATATATCAAAATGTTTATCTTAGCATATTGTCACAATACCTTTAAGCTGGACATCTTTAGAAAGAGTAGCTGCTCAGCTTTGATTTTTTGTACACAGATGCTTCAAATAATTAATATATGAAAGTATTTTTTAATAAAACGTAACTCTGCAGTGTGTCACATTTTTCGGGTGGAGAAAGGAGGGGTCAAACGCCGACGCATTTTTACGACGTAATGTATTGAACACACATTGTAAATAACAAATAGCAGTGAATATATAAACTGAGGAATTAAGCAATTTAAAGGTTCAGTCTGCAGTTTCTGTAGAACATCAGCACTTAGAAAAAATTTCAACAAGCAAAGCATTCTGATCCCTCCCCCTCAGAGCCATATATGGCTCTGCCCCCTTGTGGTCTGTTGAAATTCAAATTCAAGCTCTGTTTTTATTGGCTGATTCAAATTCAAGCTCGGTTTTTATTGGCTGGTTACAAACTTTGTTTTTATTGGCTGGAAAATGGCGGGTCACTTTTTCTTTTTAGAAATGCTTATTTACCACCTGGAGAAGCAAGGGGACAATATTTTTTTTTAGTTTTTTTCAGAGATTACCTCTCTAACATCAATCTAGTGACAGAGTGAAGAAATATGTTAAAAATATATTGTTAGAAAAGTTACATATAGCAGCTTTAAGTGAAGATTTGAGCGATTTGTCTTCAGTTTGGGAAGCAGAAGTTAGTTCGAGTGATGAACAAGAAACAGCTGGTTATAATGTAGGACTGAAGCCGTATTTATTTGAGCCTTACCGTGCAGGGAGCAAGGGGGACTCCGAGATTTCTTGACAAAGTTTTTCATCTTTTGGGAAAGTGAAAAGGCTCACTTGTTCACTGATGATATTGGAACACCCAAATGTGACACAACGTACCGGCATTTTTCAAGTTTTACAAAAAAAAGGCGATTTTGAAGACAATGAAACTGCGTTCTAATAGCAGCCGCAGACTGAACTTCAAGTCCCTACGTCACATATTGTCGCATGCGGAAGTACCCAGATGTCCCGTGACGAAACACGGCGCCAAGTTTAAAATCACTTTGAAAGAAATTTTCATTGATTTATCATTTTGCTTGTAAAAACGAACATGGTTAAATGATACAACATATACTGTATACTGTATGTTGTGCTACTTTATACATAGTTCAAACATCATGTCACAATACCTTTAAATGGGAATAGTGTGCTGATTTCTGGGTTTTGACGTTTTTATGCTTTTCAGAATATTTGCTATAACTTACACTAAATAAACATTTCTATAGAAATTAATTAAAATATTTTCATTTTATTTAAAAAAATCATAAACTCTTTAGCTTCTATTCTGATTTTTAGCTTTTAACTAACATTCTGCTACAATTTGCCTATTTTTAACCACTATTTTGCTGCATTTAGCTTCTAGCTACTCTTCTGATGCTTTTAGTTTTTAGTATGTTTTGTAGATTTTACATTTTCTGCTTGTTTTACCTCAAGTCGTTCAGCAGTCAAGCTTTCTCTGGCTCTAAACCGTTTGTCTCATTTCTCTCATTTCAGGTACGTTAACTTTGCTCGTAATGTTGAGGAAGCGAACCTGCTGGCGGTCCAGTGCAAAGGCAGCATTGTTTTTCACTGCTGTCGCTCAGTAAACGATGGAGATGAGCTCACCGTTTGGCCTAGCAGCAAAATGCACACCCAGTTCAGTAAAGTTTGGGCTCAGCTGTTGGTTTTGAAGTCGAATAAATCAGGTACCTTCTTTTTTTTCTTTTCTTTTTTTTAACACAAAGTGTAATTTTTTTTTTCAACTTTAATTTTTATTAACATTTTCAATAGAAAAATAGCATTCCAAGGATATATCACATACATTTTACAGATTATGGTAGCCTAAGCAGGCCTCTATTTACGATAATAATTCCCAAAAACAACAATAAGGGGTGCACATACTCATACAACAATAACTATGAAAACAATTTTTTATATAAAAACAAAAAATAAATAAATCTCGGTCATAGATGTCTGTGGTCTAGTAAATTTCACTGTTAATGGCATTGAGTTTCCTCATGTCTTTTCTTGGGTTTTGTACTGTATCCATTTTTCCCACTTATTAAAAAAAATCTTATTTTAGTCTAAGAATGTTGGTCATTCGCTCCATCTCATAAATTGTAATGAAGTGTAATTTTACAGTGAACTTAACTTTCTCTTTGCAAATTGCAGAGAGCGCTCCATCTGTGTTGAACCCGGTGTACCTGTGCTCCAACTGCCAGCTCACATTCACCACAGAGGACTTCCTCCTGAGACATACAAAATACTTCCACACGCTGCCTCAAGTCTCTGAAGCTGCTGATGAAGACCACAATCCTGATGAAGACCACAATCCTGATGATGAAGACTACGACCCTGATGAAGACTACGATCCTGATGGCGACTCAAACGACTCTCAAGCCTCGGTGGTGGAGGAATCTGCGGACGCTGCTAAATCCATCGCATGTGACGATTGCGGCAAGGTTTTCAAGCAAGCGCCTCAGCTCAGGAGGCACAAGCTGGTTGTCCACTCCAACAAGGGGCCGTTCTGTTGCTCGCAGTGCAAGCGGAGTTTTAGCCACGCCTCTGGCTTGATTAGACACCAGCTTGTTCACAGAAAGCAAGGTGTCAGAAAGACCCCAAATCCCAAGAGAATCCTCTCCGAGGCCGCGAGAGAAGAAGATGTCGAGTCCTCTGAAGCAGTAGAGTCTTTAAAGGAAGTGAACGGAAGTGAAGATCCCCTCGACGCCGCCGCCGCCAACACTTCAGCCTCCGAGGCAGAAATATTTCAGCTCATTTGTTCGCTCTGCGGGAAGAGCTTCAAAAAGGAGGCGTCCTTAAAGAAGCACAAAGCAGTCGCCCACGTGAGTCTGCGTCCGTACGCCTGTTCCCTGTGCCACAAATGCTTTCGCCAAAGCTACGACCTGAAACGGCATCTAAAGAACCATCAGAAGAAGAACAAACGCCGGGAGGAAGTAAACGTGGATCCACAGGACGCCGCCGCGTTGCCGTTCGGCTGCACCGAATGCTCCTTGTCCTTCCCGTCAGTGGACGCCCTGCAGGAGCACATAAACGAGCGACACTCGAACGACGCCGCAGCCGAAGCTCAAGATAAAACCGCGGGCCCGGTCCAAAGCGCGCCCGCAGACAGACCTCGGCGTGCCAAAGCGGTGTTGAACGTTTCCGCCCTGACCAAGCTCGTGGCGTCTAAACGCAAAGCGACCGGGAGGAGCTCGGAACTGGACGCGAAGCTGGTCCGGTTCAAGTGGTTCAGCTGCAACCACTGCAAGCAGACGTACGGCAGCATCGAGGACCTCAAAGCGCACAAATGCACGTTGACCACGTTCGACTGCGACGAGTGCGGGGCGACCTTCCAGACGTCGGAGCTGCTGCGGAGACACGAGCAGGTGAAGCATCTGAAGGTGAAGCTGTACAGCTGCGACCGCTGCGAGAAAAGCTTCAACACGGCCCGAGGGCTGATGCTGCACCAGAAGGGCGACTGCATGAAGTATCGCTGCACGTCGGAGCTCTTCGCCTGCTCCTACTGTCAGTACTCCTTCACCATGAAGAGCTACCTCATGAAGCACATCAAGAGGCACCACCCCATGAAGTTCGTGTCCACCGGTGATTACGACGGCCAGGCGGACCAGCTGGGGGAGTACACGGGAGAACACGTGTGTCTGCGTTGTGGCGTCGAGTATAAAACCTCGGGTGGGTTGAAAGCCCACGACTGCGGCGACACCGTGAACGTGCTGTATCTGTGCCCCGACTGCGGGAAGAGCTTCACGAAGAAGTACCGCCTGAAGCAGCATCAGCGCGTCCACACGGGCGAGAAGCCGTACACCTGCCCCAACTGCGGGAAGAGCTTCTCCTTCAAAGGCCAGCTGAGCGTGCACCTCCGGACGCACACCGGGGAGAGGCCCTACCTGTGCACGCACTGCGGCGAGGGCTTCCGCCAGTCGGGAGACCTGAAGAGGCACGAGAGGAAGCACACGGGCGTGAGGCCGCACAGCTGCCCCGAGTGCGGCAAGTGCTTCAGCCGCCCGCAGAGCCTCAAGGCGCACCAGATGCTGCACCTGGGGCAGAGGATGTTCAAGTGCACGCACTGCGGGAAGAGCTTCTCCAGAAACTATCACCTCAGCAGACACCTTCAGAAGATGCACACGTAGGCTCGTCCCTTCGTCGGGACTTTGTGAATAAAATATCTCAGAATTGTTCTAAAGTAGCAGAATTAATTGTTTTCTCAAGTTCTTTCTGTAGATCGTTTAGGGCTCTTTGATTCTTTTCATTTATTTTCCATCCACTTCCTGACTTCTTTACCTGAAGGAGCGTCTACTCCGTCACAAAAGAGCTGAGCCAGTTTTGTGTCAGCGCAAAAACTTAAGGTCATACAGGTAGTCCCCGACTTACGATGTTTCGGACTTAATAATATGAATCTCCTTAAATTATTTTTATTTTAAAATAAATAAATGTACAGTACTGTACAGTTACCAAGCACTTAGCCTATCCTAACACAGTTAAGGAGTGAGTTGAATTGTCTCCCTCCTCCCTAGCAGGCACCATTCACATAAAGGGAGCTAGCTCCATTTATGTGAATGGGAGACAATTCAGCTAATTCCTTCATCTTTAAAAACTGTTAGGATAGGCTAAGTGCTTGGTAACTGTACAGTACTGTACTGTACATTTATTTATTTTAAAAAAAAAACTTTTTTTTTTTTGTGATCCTACTTACGAATTTTCGACTTACGTAGGTACGGAACTCGCTCCTAAGTCGGGGACTACCTGTATTTCACTGAGCTGCAACTCCAAATTTTGAGAAAATTGCAGACGTTTTTTTTTTAAAGACCTGGATGTGTTTTCTGCCGGAGGAGCTCGTTCAGGTGTTCAAATACAACTCGAGTGCTCGAGACAGATTGGAGATGTCTGCCGCAAATCTGTGACCGACACAAATGAAGTGAGACTGAATCTGTGATTCAAGAGAAGACATTGAGACGGGGACGTCTGAGGACTCGCTCACAAATGCTTTTCACTACGTAGTTGCAGCAAAGTGGAATACAAGCCTTAACAACAACAAAAAAATCTATTTTTTAAATAGAAATTTTAAGCAATTTGTTACCAGGAGTTCATCACAGACTCCCTCAGTTTCTTTTTGTTCAATATATAGAAGTAAATACCAAAGTTGACGGTTTGACTGACAGAAATTTGTATTTTAACTCCCAACAAGTTCATTCTGAGGGGTCTCAAAATGAGTTCCGGAAATGAGTTAAATATGTATAAAAGGGTATTTTTGTGGTAATATAAAAAAACATGTTTACATAAGCTTTGTCATAAAACATGATTAGCAAATAAAACAATAACATCCTTGCTTATAGTTTACTCATTTGCAACGTTGGTGCATTTAAACGGTTTGTAGTTTGGGTCGGGAAGCATAACAATTAGAACCAGTTTTTTTGGGAGTCGACTCGAGGAGGATGAATCTCAGGTCTTCTAAGAAATGGACAGAAAACCAACTGAAAGACAAGAAAACTTTTTCAACATACCGGTACCTTAAAAGAATAATGACTGCATTTCCTGTGAAAATGCTGTCTGAATGCTTAATGGGGGGAAAAATGCTGAAATGAGCTGGAAAAAAGTGCTAAATGTAGCTTAAGTAGAACAGGCCTAAATTAGAAGAAAGCAGAAATAACACATATTTGCTGAATTCGGTTTAAATAAACTGAAATGAGCACAAAAAAATTAAGCTAAAATTTGTAGCTGAAAAGGTAGAAAGAAGCTTAAACTACCAGAAGGAGGTGGAAGCTGAAATGAGATCCAAAATTGTAAATTAGCTGAAAAAGCTAAATTCAGAACAAAACAGCTAAAAGGTATGGTAGATGAAATGGCAAAAAAGGCTGAAGCAGGAAGAAAAGCTGAAAGGAGCATAAGAAGCAGAAATTAGCTGAAAGAAGTTAATTAGGCTGAAAGTATGCAGCAATGAGCACAAAATGTGGAAATGGGGGGGGGGGGGCAAATTTGCAAGATCTAGCTGAATAGTACAGTAGCTAAAAAAAAAGAAAAGCTTAAATTACCAGAAGGAAGTGGAGAGAGCACATGATTGCTGAATTAGGCTGAAAATTTTGAAATTGGTGCAAAATAAAGTGGAATTGGCTGAAAAAGCTAAAATTAACATAAAAACAGCTAAATATGAGCTGAAAAAGAAAAATCTGAAACTTGTTGAAGGTAGCACAACAAGCTGAAATTAGCAGAAAGATGCGCATGACTTTACAGGGCTCCCCTTATAGATGGCTGTTTATAGATACGTAATTAATTCCTCTATTAACACTTTATAAATTATTATTATGCATTAATTAAGGGTGATAGAGGCAATTAAAACTGACCAGTTTGTTGCCAAATAGTGAGCCAAACCTGTTCACCTATATTTCATAGAGTTATTATAATAATAATCTTTATTTGTATAGCACCTTCCTACAATGCCTTGCATTGACCATGGTGCTTAACAGGATATAAAATCAGGTACAATAAATCAGTGAAAATAGAAATAAAAGGAGGCAGTGGAAATAAAAATGCTACATACATGTACTAAAATACCAAAAGTAATAAAAGTTACAGTTTGAAGATGATGTTACAGATTATATTTAACATTTCAGACTTACTACCTTGTAAGCACAAACATTTGTAAACCTTTTTCTTTTTTTTAGGATATACTGTATTATGTATATATTTATACATGGGGAGAGGGATGGGCTGGGGAGAAGGAAGTCTGGGCCTCCCTACTTAGGCTGCTACCCCCGCGACCCGACCCCGGATAAGCGGACGAAAATGGATGGATGGATGGATGTATATATTTATAATGCAGGGATAAAGTACACAAAGAACTAGTTTTATAAATACTTTATTGTGCTTACAAGGTAGTACTTAGTCTGAAATGTGTATAATGAAATATATAGGTGAACAGATTTGGCAACAAACTGGTCAGTTTTGTCTCTGTCACCCTTAATTAATGCACAATAAACAATTATTAATTATGTATTGTGTTTATACAGTAGAGGAATTAGTAACTTTATAAACCATCTATTAGCCATCTATAGGGGGAGCCTTACTGTAAAGTGGTACCCAAAAATGTTGTAGTTAGAAAGAATCTGAAAGAACAGCTGAAAGTAGCTGCAATTTTTTAATTTGCACAAGGAAGCTGAAGCAGAACAAATTGTGAAAGGAGCAGTAAAAGGTAAACAGATCTAAAGATTTGAAGGATGTAAAATGAGCTCAATTCATTTTCTATGAGGGAAAAAAAAAAGGCTAAATATTTCAAAAAGCTGAAGTTACACCAATACCAAAAGGCATAGCGGGATTGAAAGCTGAACGTTTTGATTTACGATTTGTTGAAACGGCTTGAAAACTGTGGAATGAGAATGATGCTGAAAATTGATCCCAACAGTGTGAATGATTCATAAACATTCACACGGTTAAGTCTTGATTCTTGGATTTAAAGTATAAATAGCGTTCTCTGTTGCAGGCCCAAGACTCTGGAACGAGTTACCGCTGCTCATCAAACAGGCCCCCTCCCTCTCGGTTTTCAAATCCCGGTTAAAAACTCACTACTACTCCATCGCTTTCAGTGCCAGCTGATGTGTACTGGATCGTTTGATTTATGATCTGCAATGTTTTTATGTTTTTCGTGTTGTACTTCATTGTATGTGTTGCCTGTTGCGTGTTTGTTTGTCCAGCACTTTGGTGGACTTGTTCCTGTTTAAAGTGCTTTATAAATAAAATGGTATGGTATGGTATGGTAAATACATTTGTGGTGGTTTCAAAAAAATTCGCACAGTGATTTAGTTGTTTTAAGGAGTTTAACTTTGAAATAAAAACCAAGCCGACAATCACTGTTGACCATTTATTCCACAAAACATACAATGCAAAGCGTGTGCACCTTAATATTTATGAAAATAGTCATAACCATGCCTGTTTTTTTTAAAATTCATATAATCCTAGATTTTTGTTTTCAGTCACCCAGATCTACGTTTTATTTCTTTTAAAACATGACACCAACGGTTTTGCCTACTTGATTTACTTTTTGCTTTGCTCCTGTCAGATTTTTAGCTCACATTTCCACCTTGACTATATTATAAATATTACGTTAATCGAGAAAAAAAAAAAAGTAAATGAAGTCTGTACTATACAAACATCCTGGCATGACGGGTGAAACGAGCGAGACTCATTTAAAAACAGGTAGAACACCTGGCAGTGGTTTTCCATGTGCTACACACAGCGGTGTTGAGGCGCAGCTGCTGGTTCGAGACGTAAAACGCTGCTGGTTAACGGCACAGTCCTGTAAATGGTTCATCTAGTCCCAACTCCGGTTACACGTCTTTTTTTTAACAACATCCATTTGAGGGGGTAATACGTAGTTCTGTGGCACAGAGGTTGTGGAGGTTTGTCTCAAGAGGTCCTTCTTTCCAAAGATTCAAGGGTGAAACCAGAGGAATGCTCACTTGTTGATGAGGTTTAGTGTAAAAAAAATGCACAAACACTTCTGAAAGGTAGGCAGCAAGGTTATGTATCAAGACCCCTACAAAGGTTGGGATACTGTTTCTACGATTTTGAAGACGTTTAAAAAAAAAAACATTCCCACTTTTTCTTCCGTGATGATGTCTTCAGTGCAATGTCCGTCCTCGTCACGTAAAATGTACAACAACCCTTGTTTACAATATGTTAAATGTACATACATGTATTTTTTACAAATTAAAATGATTGTTAAAACACAGTATCACACCTGTACAAAAACAAAATGGAAAAAAAAAAATTGGGCACAAACAGAAACAGTTTTTTTTTTGGGCAATTAAATGCTTGGTCGGTCACAAAACAACAAATTAAGAGGAAAGAAATACTGAAATCTGGGGACTAAACGGGAATGATACATTTAGCACTCGACGGTTTGTCCTTAGGAAGACAAACGTCCTCCTTTGATCGGTGTCAACAGAAAAACGAGGTTAAAAGTGTCAGAAACACAAAGTGTGTATGACCAGGCTCGTGTTGGAGACAGATACCCTGCAGCTCAGTGCAACGACACTCCGCTTCATCCGGAAAAGTTTGACACGGAACGGGGAAAAAAGGCTTATAAAGGTTCGGACTTCAGCTCCTCCACCCTGCACTCCAGATCGGCTACCTGCGGAAACAGAAAATAACGTTAAAGGTGCTCATCTCAACGCCGCGAGGATCACTTACATTAAAAACTCATAAGAAGCATGGTTAAATGTCCTTGAATTAAATTGAGTCACCAGCTGCCAACGACCGTACGTTTACCCACAGAAACAGCCGAAGCGACGGGAAAAAAAAAAAGTCAAACGTTAAACCTAGCAGTGACTCAAGCTTCCACGTGGGTTTTCAGAAGATTCAGCTCTGTTTACACTGAGTGTGGACCCGCATTTCAAAACCGTTTATCAACATGTGGGGGAAAAAAAACTACCGGAGGAAAGTACCGGTACCGTATTTTTCAAAGTATAGGTCGCACCGGAGTATAGGTCGCATTGTCCAATTATTACCAATAGATTGGAAAAATCCCTAGATAGGTCGCACCTACGTTTAGCTCTGCTGCAAATGTCTGCCACAGGAACGCACAGCAAGGCTTTTAAGAAGATTAACACTTAAAAACAATTATTTGTTTGATAAAAATTATAGCAAATATGTGTCTGAGCTGAACCTTTCCTTAATAAATGAACTTAATTGTGAAATGAGCTGGATTTTAAAATTTGTTTCGCCGAAAGTGATAAAAAGCCATATATAGGTCGCACCCGAGTATAGGTCGCAGGCCATGAAAAAAATGATAAAAAGATGCGACCTATACTCCGAAAAATACGGTAATACAATTGCCAAGAATTCTTTGAAACAGATATGTGTTGTGAATGACTCTCAGCTATTTGATCAAAATTTAGCTCAATATGAAACTGACAGAGTTAAAGCCATTTTTGTTTTGGGCTGACGTTGATTACTGTATTTTTCGGCCTATAAGTTGCGTTTTTTTTTTTTTTTGTGTGCAAAATTTGCTCTGCGACTTAAACACTGAAGCAAATTATTTATGGATTTTTTTTTACATATTTATCAACTAATTTTTGGCTGAGATATGACAGTTTTCATTCATTCTGACTGAAAATATTGAACACTACCATTTTCAGCCACTAGATGGCACTCACGTTGTATGGCAAGCCGTTGTGTCATGTAATAGGTAAAAGCGGCTATTAATGACACAATTGGCTTGCCACGGTAGCCACCTTCGTCCAGCTCACCTGGAGCAACTGTCAAATCAGCTTAATTTTGCTGCCCAGGCGAAATGCAGCAGATTTGACCATTGAAGTGCGTTTATTAAGTAAAACTTCAACTGAAACACACCTTTACGATAAAGATGAGCAGACAAATAATTGATTTTAAGTGTTAATCTTGTTGAATTCATGTTGAAGTTCTCTCGTGCACGCACCCGCGGCCACCATTTGGCAGCCAATCGATTTTTGGCACAACACTGGCCCACGTTTCCGGGTTGTCAGCGGTGGCGCATAATATTTATTTTTATTTTGTATACAGTATATATATCATTTATCTTGTAAATGAGTCCCCGTGGCTCAACGAGGATAGCCTGTATAAATAAAGGTTGAATGAATGAATATATATATATATATATATATATATATATA
>JBBPBX010066787.1:0-19577 GCA_038048925.1 Garcialebias charrua
TTTTGATAACTTTTGACCTTCAATGCCTCAAGATAGTGCTGACCGAGTTTGACGCCTGGATCTCGAAAGCTCTAGGACGAGTTCGCTCAGATATGACGTAAATGAAATAGACCAAATTGTGACTTTGACCTAAAATGGCCGACTTCCTGTTGGCTTTGGACCATTGCTCCAAGAGACTTTTTTGTAGCTCCTGATGAGATACATATGTGTACCAAGTTTCATTATTCTAGGATAAAGCATGGTGTCAATAGACCTTTAAATGTCAAAGTTATAGCGTTTCGTTTGTTTCGGCGAGTACGCCAAGTTCACCGCTCCACTACGCCCCCTGAACATATACGAAAAGTCAATTTTTTTGATAACTTTTAAAGGCCCATGCCTTAACTGCATTCTGACCAAGTTTGAAGCCGATAGGTCGAACGCCTGAGAAGGAGTTCGTCAAAGTTCGACATGAGTAAAACTGAAAAATGACCAAAATTTGACCTTTGACCCAAAATGGCCGCCTACCTGTGCATTTTAGAGGGTACCCCCAATGTACTTTTTTTCTTGAATTGGGGAGATCTACATATGTTCCGAGTTTCAGATCTCTACGACTTACGGTTTTCCCCAACTCACGTTAGGGGGCGCTGTTGAGCAGTTAGGCCACGCCCACTTGCGATTACACCAGATTCATAAAATTTTCGTTGGGGGACAATTTTGGGTGAAGTTTGGTGAGTTTTTGAATATGTTAAAGGCTCCAAACGGCCGCGCGAAGTGACGGAAGAAGAAGAATAATAATAATTAAAGCCGCAAGCGGCGTTGAGGCCCGAAGCAGCTTAGCGCCGCTCCGTCCTTATTGTGGTGAGCATGGGAACTCTAGCTAGTCCGCCCAGTCGCGATCATGGTGCGCATTTGCCAAATATTCAAAATCACATGCAAACTCCAGAGCTCTAGCATCGCCTGCTGGTCTTGTATTCGCCATGCTGCCACAACCACGCCCACATCCTCCAACAAAACCTTCAAGTGTTTTAAAACACATCAGATCAATGTATTATCTGTCTTCTAGCACAGGATCATCTTGACTATGTCAAGGGCGTGAGAGATAGAGTGGCTTTAAACCACCAGAAAGGTGTGAAATTTATGACCAAAACTACCTTTTGATCCAAAATGGCCGACTTCCTGTTGGTTTTGGACCAGGGTTCCAAGAGATTTTTTTGTAGGTCCTGACAATTTACACACGTATACCACGTTTCATAATTCTGGGATAAAGCATGGCTGGGGGCTGATTTTTAAACTAAATTCTAGGGGGCGCTCTGGAAGAATCAGGCCACGCCCACTACATATTGGACTGCAGTCCTGTCGAGGGATGGATAAATATAGATCTTAGTGAATTTGGTGCAGCTGGGAGCTTTTATTAGGAAGTTATTTTAGCTTGATGTTTCATGGAGAATGGCCAGATTTGAGGCTTGGCCACGCCCACATGCTTTGACATAGAAAAATTCTTTTGATAACTTTTGACCTTCAATGCCTCAAGGTAGTGCTGACCGAGTTTGACGCCTGGATCTCGAAAGCTCTAGGACGAGTTCGCTCAGATATGACGTCAATGAAATAGACCAAATTGTGACTTTGACCTAAAATGGCCGACTTCCTGTTGGCTTTGGACCATTGCTCCAAGAGACTTTTTTGTAGCTCCTGATGAGCTACACATGTGTACCAAGTTTCATTATTCTGGGATAAAGCATGGCTGGGGGCTGTTTTTTCTAAATATTCTAGAGGGTGCTGTTGAGGAATTAGGCCACGCCCACCAAGTATTACAATGGAATCCTGCAGGGGGGTGAACAAGGATCGATGTCAGTGAGTTTGGTGAAGCTGGGAGCTTATATTAGGAAGTTATTTTAGCTTGATGTTTCATGGAGAATGGCCATATTTGAGGCTTGGCCACGCCCACATGCTTTGACATAGAAAAATTATTTTGATAACTTTTGACCTTCAATGCCTCAAGGTAGTGCTGACCGAGTTTGACGCCTGGATCTCGAAAGCTCTAGGACGAGTTCGCTCAGATATGACGTAAATGAAATAGACCAAATTGTGACTTTGACCTAAGGCCACGCCCACATGCTTTGTCATAGAAAAATTCTTTTGATAACTTTTGACCTTCAATGCCTCAAGATAGTGCTGACCGAGTTTGACGCCTGGATCTCGAAAGCTCTAGGACGAGTTCGCTCAGATATGACGTAATTGATGTTTCATGGAAAATGGCCAGATTTGAGGCTTGGCCACGCCCACATGCTTTGACATAGAAAAATTCTTTTGATAACTTTTGACCTTCAATGCCTCAAGATAGTGCTGACTGAGTTTGACCCCTGGATCTCGAAAGCTCTAGGACGAGTTCGCTCAGATATGACGTAAATGAAATAGACCAAATTTGACTTTGACCTAAGGCCACGCCCACATGCTTTGACTTAGAAAAATTCTTTTGATAACTTTTGACCTTCAATGCCTCAAGATAGTGCTGACCGAGTTTGACGCCTGGATCTCGAAAGCTCTAGGACGAGTTCGCTCAGATATGACGTAAATGAAATAGACCAAATTGTGACTTTGACCTAAAATGGCCGACTTCCTGTTGGCTTTGGACCATTGCTCCAAGAGACTTTTTTGTAGCTCCTGATGAGATACATATGTGTACCAAGTTTCATTATTCTAGGATAAAGCATGGTGTCAATAGACCTTTAAATGTCAAAGTTATAGCGTTTCGTTTGTTTCGGCGAGTACGCCAAGTTCACCGCTCCACTACGCCCCCTGAACATATACGAAAAGTCAATTTTTTTGATAACTTTTAAAGGCCCATGCCTTAACTGCATTCTGACCAAGTTTGAAGCCGATAGGTCGAACGCCTGAGAAGGAGTTCGTCAAAGTTCGACATGAGTAAAACTGAAAAATGACCAAAATTTGACCTTTGACCCAAAATGGCCGCCTACCTGTGCATTTTAGAGGGTACCCCCAATGTACTTTTTTTCTTGAATTGGGGAGATCTACATATGTTCCGAGTTTCAGATCTCTACGACTTACGGTTTTCCCCAACTCACGTTAGGGGGCGCTGTTGAGCAGTTAGGCCACGCCCACTTGCGATTACACCAGATTCATAAAATTTTCGTTGGGGGACAATTTTGGGTGAAGTTTGGTGAGTTTTTGAATATGTTAAAGGCTCCAAACGGCCGCGCGAAGTGACGGAAGAAGAAGAATAATAATAATTAAAGCCGCAAGCGGCGTTGAGGCCCGAAGCAGCTTAGCGCCGCTCGGACCTTATTGAGGCGACCGCGCGAGCTCCAGCTCGTCCGCTCGGTCGCCATTTCGAAGTCTCTCGTGTCTACTCCGCACCAGGGGTGCACACGCACAATAAATCTGGTTCAGATCGGATGATGTCTCACTGAGATATAACAGTTTGAATAATCTAGGGGGCGCTCTGGAGTCACATGTTAAACCACAATATCAATGTGTCCACAAGGTCTCACTGATGATACACAATAAATCTGGTTCAGATCGGATGATGTCTCACTGAGATATAACAGTTTGAATAATCTAGGGGGCGCTATGGAGTTATATGTTAAACCACATTATCAATGTGTCCACAAGGGCTCACTGATTATTCACAATAAATTTGGTTCAGATCGGATGATGTATCACTGAGATATAACTATAGAAATAATGTAGGGGGCGCACTTGAGTCAAATGTTAGCCCACCATATCAATGTGTCCACAAGGGCTCACTGATGATGCACAATAAATCTGGTTCAGATCGGATGATGTATCACTGAGATATAACAGTTTGAATAATCTAGGGGGCGCTCTGGAGTCATATGTTAAACAACAATATCAATGTGTCCACAAGGTCTCACTGATTATGCACAATAAATCTGGTTCAGATCGGATGATGTATCACTGAGATGGGACTATAGAAATAATGTAGGGGACGCATGAAGCGCAAGTTTGAGGCCTGGCCACGCCCCTTTAGCATAAACGAAAACGCAAACTTTTGATAACTTTTACTGTCCAATGTGTTAAGGGCATGTTAACCAAGTTTAAAGGCAATCCTTCAAAATCACTAAGAGGAGTTTGTTTAAATACGCAATTCAAAAACATCGGAAAATGACCTTTGACCCAAAATGGCCGACTTTGTTTTTGTTTTGGACCAGGGTTCCAAGAGACTTTTTTGTAGGTCCTGACAATTTACACATGTATACCACGTTTCATAATTCTGGGATAAAGCATGGCTGGGGGCTGATTTTTAAACTAAATTCTAGGGGGCGCTCTGGAAGAATCAGGCCACGCCCACTACATATTGGACTGCAGTCCTGTCGAGGGATGGATAAATATAGATCTTAGTGAATTTGGTGTAGCTGGGAGCTTATATTAGGAAGTTATTTTAGCTTGATGTTTCATGGAGAATGGCCAGATTTGAGGCTTGGCCACGCCCACATGCTTTGACATAGAAAAATTATTTTGATAACTTTTGACCTTCAATGCCTCAAGATAGTGCTGACCGAGTTTGACGCCTGGATCTCGAAAGCTCTAGGACGAGTTCGCTCAGATATGACGTAATTGATGTTTCATGGAAAATGGCCAGATTTGAGGCTTGGCCACGCCCACATGCTTTGACATAGAAAAATTCTTTTGATAACTTTTGACCTTCAATGCCTCAAGATAGTGCTGACTGAGTTTGACCCCTGGATCTCGAAAGCTCTAGGACGAGTTCGCTCAGATATGACGTAAATGAAATAGACCAAATTTGACTTTGACCTAAGGCCACGCCCACATGCTTTGACTTAGAAAAATTCTTTTGATAACTTTTGACCTTCAATGCCTCAAGATAGTGCTGACCGAGTTTGACGCCTGGATCTCGAAAGCTCTAGGACGAGTTCGCTCAGATATGACGTAAATGAAATAGACCAAATTGTGACTTTGACCTAAAATGGCCGACTTCCTGTTGGCTTTGGACCATTGCTCCAAGAGACTTTTTTGTAGCTCCTGATGAGATACATATGTGTACCAAGTTTCATTATTCTAGGATAAAGCATGGTGTCAATAGACCTTTAAATGTCAAAGTTATAGCGTTTCGTTTGTTTCGGCGAGTACGCCAAGTTCACCGCTCCACCACGCCCCCTGAACATATACGAAAAGTCAATTTTTTTGATAACTTTTAAAGGCCCATGCCTTAACTGCATTCTGACCAAGTTTGAAGCCGATAGGTCGAACGCCTGAGAAGGAGTTCGTCAAAGTTCGACATGAGTAAAACTGAAAAATGACCAAAATTTGACCTTTGACCCAAAATGGCCGCCTACCTGTGCATTTTAGAGGGTACCCCCAATGTACTTTTTTTCTTGAATTGGGGAGATCTACATATGTTCCGAGTTTCAGATCTCTACGACTTACGGTTTTCCCCAACTCACGTTAGGGGGCGCTGTTGAGCAGTTAGGCCACGCCCACTTGCGATTACACCAGATTCATAAAATTTTCGTTGGGGGACAATTTTGGGTGAAGTTTGGTGAGTTTTTGAATATGTTAAAGGCTCCAAACGGCCGCGCGAAGTGACGGAAGAAGAATAATAATAATAATAATGAAGAAATCGAGCGATTACAATAGGCCTTCAGCAGAGCTTCGCTGCTTCGGGCCTAATAATAATGAAGAAATCCTGCGATTACAATAGGCCTTCAGCAGAGCTTCGCTGCTTCGGGCCTAATAATGAAGAAATCCTGCGATTACAATAGGCCTTCAGCAGAGCTTCGCTGCTTCGGGCCTAATAATGAAGAAATCGAGCGATTACAATAGGCCTTCAGCAGAGCTTCGCTGCTTCGGGCCTAATAATGAAGAAATCGAGCGATTACAATAGGCCTTCAGCAGAGCTTCGCTGCTTCGGGCCTAATAATGAAGAAATCGAGCGATTACAATAGGCCTTCAGCAGAGCTTCGCTGCTTCGGGCCTAATAATGAAGAAATCCTGCGATTACAATAGGCCTTCAGCAGAGCTTCGCTGCTTCGGGCCTAATTAAAGCTGCAAGCAGCGTTGAGGCCCGAAGCAGCTTAGCGCAGCTCCGGCCTTATTGCGGCGACCTCGTGAGCTCCAGCTGGTCCGCTCGGTCGCCACCTCGAACTCTCTCGTGCCCATCCAGCACCAGTTTGCCAAGAACAATTAGCGAACAACAACAATATATACGTGTTTAGAAGTGCTGACAGATGATACACAGTAAACGTGGAACAGATCACATGATCTAGCAATGAGATGTAACAGTTGGAAAAATAATGTATGGGGCACACTGGAGTCATCTGTTAAACCATAGTATCAAAGTGTGTAGAAGTGATCAGCCCTTTGTGAATAGCAAACAACCCTTTGGGTTGTTTTTACAATGGGTGCTAACGATCCATTGTTAAGATGATGGTCATCCATCATGTGAGCAACTGGTTTCAGCAGTCACCAGGAAACTGGTTGATCCACTTTGAGAGGGTGCTAAGACTGAGCTGAATATCAGACTTAGCTTTTTTAGAGTTTTCTACCTGGATTATTGAGCATGTATCAGGGGAAAATTAAACATGTTTTAAAATCAATTTTGGAGCATTTAGAATTGATTCTGAATCGCCAAGACAAAGAATCTAGATTTAAAAAAACAATTTATTCCCTTCATCCTTATTGACATATAACAGTTTGAATTATGTAGGTGGTGCACTGAAGTCAAAATTTACACAACAATATCAATGCGTTTAGAACTGCTCCCTGATGACGCAGAATAAATCTGGTACAGATCGAATGATGTATCACTGAGATCTAACAGTTTGAATAATCTAGGGGCGCTCTAGAGTCATATGTTGATCCACAATATCAATGTGTGTAGACATGCTCACTGATGAAGTACAATAAATCTCGTGCAGATCGGATAATGTATCTCTGAGATATACCACGCTGAACAAGTTTCTGGTGTTATCTCACATGCTAACGGGTGATGCTAATGCTAAGCTAACTAGCATGCTAGGCTAACACCTTATTTTCCAACCAAACTTACACAGGTGACTCAACAGACCACGCTGAACAAGTTTCTGGTGTTATCTCACATGCTAACGTGTAATGCTAATGCTAAGCTAACTAGCATGCTAGGCTAACACCTTATTTTCCAACCAAACTTACACAGGTGACTCAACAGACCACGCTGAACAAGTTTCTGGTGTTATCTCACATGCTAACGGGTAATGCTAATGCTAAGCTAACTAGCATGCTAGGCTAACACCTTATTTTCCAACCAAACTTACACAGGTGACTCAACAGACCACGCTGAACAAGTTTCTGGTGTTATCTCACATGCTAACGGGTGATGCTAATGCTAAGCTAACTAGCATGCTAGGCTAACACCTTATTTTCCATTCAAACTTACACAGATGACTCAACAGACCACGCTGAACAAGTTTCTGGTGTTATCTCACATGCTAACGGGTGATGCTAATGC
Source organism: Garcialebias charrua (assembly GCA_038048925.1). NCBI lineage: Eukaryota > Metazoa > Chordata > Actinopteri > Cyprinodontiformes > Rivulidae > Garcialebias > Garcialebias charrua. The sequence goes on from JBBPBX010066787.1 coordinate 7,466, forward strand.
TAAGCTAACTAGCATGCTAAGCTAACACCTTATTTTCCAACCAAACTTACACAGGTGACTCAACAGACCACGCTGAACAAGTTTCTGGTGTTATCTCACATGCTAACGGGTAATGCTAATGCTAAGCTAACTAGCATGCTAGGCTAACACCTTATTTTCCAACCAAACTTACACAGGTGACTCAACAGACCACGCTGAACAAGTTTCTGGTGTTATCTCACATGCTAACGGGTGATGCTAATGCTAAGCTAACTAGCATGCTAGGCTAACACCTTATTTTCCAACCAAACTTACACAGGTGACTCAACAGACCACGCTGAACAAGTTTCTGGTGTTATCTCACATGCTAACGGGTGATGCTAATGCTAAGCTAACTAGCATGCTAGGCTAACACCTTATTTTTCAACCAAACTTACACAGATGACTCAACAGACCACGCTGAACAAGTTTCTGGTGTTATCTCACATGCTAACGGGTGATGCTAATGCTAAGCTAACTAGCATGCGCACTTGAGTCAAATGTTAGCCCACCATATCAATGTGTAAACAAGGCTCACTGTTGATGCACAATAAATCTTGTACAGATCGGATAATGTATCACTGAGATATAACTGTAGTAATAATATAGGGGGCGTTGTGGAGTAAAAATTTACACAACATTATCAATGTGTGTAGAAGTACTCACTCATGAACCACACTAAATCTCGTGCAGATCGGATAATGTATCACTAAGATATAACTGTAGTAATAATATAGGGGGCGCTATGGAGTAAAAATTTACATACTATTATCAATGTGTGTCGAAGTGTTCACTGATAAAGCACAATAAATCTCGTGCAGATCGGATAATGTATCACTAAGATATAACTGTAGTAATAATATAGGGGGCGCTATGGAGTAAAACTTTACATACCATTATCAATGTGTGTCGAAGTGTTCACTGATAAAGCACAATAAATCTGGTTCAGATCGGATGATGTATCACTGAGATATAACTATAGACATAATGTAGGGGGCGCACTTGAGTCAAAAGGTGTGAAATTTATGACCAAAACTACCTTTTGATCCAAAATGGCCGACTTCCTGTTGGTTTTGGACCAGGGTTCCAAGAGACTTTTTTGTAGGTCCTGACAATTTACACATGTATACCACGTTTCATAATTCTGGGATAAAGCATGGCTGGGGGCTGATTTTTAAACTAAATTCTAGGGGGCGCTCTGGAAGAATCAGGCCACGCCCACTACATATTGGACTGCAGTCCTGTCGAGGGATGGATAAATATAGATCTTAGTGAATTTGGTGCAGCTGGGAGCTTATATTAGGAAGTTATTTTAGCTTGATGTTTCATGGAGAATGGCCAGATTTGAGGCTTGGCCACGCCCACATGCTTTGACATAGAAAAATTATTTTGATAACTTTTGACCTTCAATGCCTCAAGGTAGTGCTGACCGAGTTTGACGCCTGGATCTCGAAAGCTCTAGGACGAGTTCGCTCAGATATGACGTCAATGAAATAGACCAAATTGTGACTTTGACCTAAAATGGCCGACTTCCTGTTGGCTTTGGACCATTGCTCCAAGAGACTTTTTTGTAGCTCCTGATGAGATACACATGTGTACCAAGTTTCATTATTCTGGGATAAAGCATGGCTGGGGGCTGTTTTTTTTAAATATTCTAGAGGGCGCTGTTGAGGAATTAGGCCACGCCCACCAAGTATTGCAATGGAATCCTGCAGGGGGGTGAACAAGGATCGATGTCAGTGAGTTTGGTGAAGCTGGGAGCTTATATTAGGAAGTTATTTTAGCTTGATGTTTCATGGAGAATGGCCAGATTTGAGGCTTGGCCACGCCCACATGCTTTGACATAGAAAAATTATTTTGATAACTTTTGACCTTCAATGCCTCAAGATAGTGCTGACCGAGTTTGACGCCTGGATCTCGAAAGCTCTAGGACGAGTTCGCTCAGATATGACGTAAATGAAATAGACCAAATTGTGACTTTGACCTAAGGCCACGCCCACATGCTTTGACTTAGAAAAATTCTTTTGATAACTTTTGACCTTCAATGCCTCAAGATAGTGCTGACCGAGTTTGACGCCTGGATCTCGAAAGCTCTAGGACGAGTTCGCTCAGATATGACGTAATTGATGTTTCATGGAAAATGGCCAGATTTGAGGCTTGGCCACGCCCACATGCTTTGACATAGAAAAATTCTTTTGATAACTTTTGACCTTCAATGCCTCAAGATAGTGCTGACTGAGTTTGACCCCTGGATCTCGAAAGCTCTAGGACGAGTTCGCTCAGATATGACGTAAATGAAATAGACCAAATTTGACTTTGACCTAAGGCCACGCCCACATGCTTTGACTTAGAAAAATTCTTTTGATAACTTTTGACCTTCAATGCCTCAAGATAGTGCTGACCGAGTTTGACGCCTGGATCTCGAAAGCTCTAGGACGAGTTCGCTCAGATATGACGTAAATGAAATAGACCAAATTGTGACTTTGACCTAAAATGGCCGACTTCCTGTTGGCTTTGGACCATTGCTCCAAGAGACTTTTTTGTAGCTCCTGATGAGATACATATGTGTACCAAGTTTCATTATTCTAGGATAAAGCATGGTGTCAATAGACCTTTAAATGTCAAAGTTATAGCGTTTCGTTTGTTTCGGCGAGTACGCCAAGTTCACCGCTCCACCACGCCCCCTGAACATATACGAAAAGTCAATTTTTTTGATAACTTTTAAAGGCCCATGCCTTAACTGCATTCTGACCAAGTTTGAAGCCGATAGGTCGAACGCCTGAGAAGGAGTTCGTCAAAGTTCGACATGAGTAAAACTGAAAAATGACCAAAATTTGACCTTTGACCCAAAATGGCCGCCTACCTGTGCATTTTAGAGGGTACCCCCAATGTACTTTTTTTCTTGAATTGGGGAGATCTACATATGTACCGAGTTTCAGATCTCTACGACTTACGGTTTTCCCCAACTCACGTTAGGGGGCGCTGTTGAGCAGTTAGGCCACGCCCACTTGCGATTACACCAGAATCATAAAATTTTAGTTGGGGGACAATTTTGGGTGAAGTTTGGTGAGTTTTTGAATATGTTAAAGGCCCCAAACGGCCGCGCGAAGTGACGGAAGAAGAAGAATAATAATAATAATTAAAGCCGCAAGCGGCGTTGAGGCCCGAAGCAGCTTAGCGCCGCTCGGACCTTATTGAGGCGACCGCGCGAGCTCCAGCTCGTCCGCTCGGTCGCCATTTCGAAGTCTCTCGTGTCTACTCCGCACCAGGGGTGCACACGCACAATAAATCTGGTTCAGATCGGATGATGTCTCACTGAGATATAACAGTTTGAATAATCTAGGGGGCGCTCTGGAGTCACATGTTAAACCACAATATCAATGTGTCCACAAGGTCTCACTGATGATACACAATAAATCTGGTTCAGATCGGATGATGTCTCACTGAGATATAACAGTTTGAATAATCTAGGGGGCGCTATGGAGTTATATGTTAAACCACATTATCAATGTGTCCACAAGGGCTCACTGATTATTCACAATAAATTTGGTTCAGATCGGATGATGTATCACTGAGATATAACTATAGAAATAATGTAGGGGGCGCACTTGAGTCAAATGTTAGCCCACCATATCAATGTGTCCACAAGGGCTCACTGATGATGCACAATAAATCTGGTTCAGATCGGATGATGTATCACTGAGATATAACAGTTTGAATAATCTAGGGGGCGCTCTGGAGTCATATGTTAAACAACAATATCAATGTGTCCACAAGGTCTCACTGATTATGCACAATAAATCTGGTTCAGATCGGATGATGTATCACTGAGATGGGACTATAGAAATAATGTAGGGGACGCATGAAGCGCAAGTTTGAGGCCTGGCCACGCCCCTTTAGCATAAACGAAAACGCAAACTTTTGATAACTTTTACTGTCCAATGTGTTAAGGGCATGTTAACCAAGTTTAAAGGCAATCCTTCAAAATCCCTAAGAGGAGTTTGTTTAAATACGCAATTCAAAAACATTGGAAAATGACCTTTGACCCAAAATGGCCGACTTCCTGTTGGCTTTGGACCATTGCTCCAAGAGACTTTTTTGTAGCTCCTGATGAGATACACATGTGTACCAAGTTTCATTATTCTGGGATAAAGCATGGCTGGGGGCTGTTTTTTTTAAATATTCTAGAGGGTGCTGTTGAGGAATTAGGCCACGCCCACCAATTATTACAATGGAATCCTGCAGGGGGGTGAACAAGGATCGATGTCAGTGAGTTTGGTGAAGCTGGGAGCTTATATTAGGAAGTTATTTTAGCTTGATGTTTCATGGAGAATGGCCAGATTTGAGGCTTGGCCACGCCCACATGCTTTGACATAGAAAAATTCTTTTGATAACTTTTGACCTTCAATGCCTCAAGATAGTGCTGACCGAGTTTGACCCCTGGATCTCGAAAGCTCTAGGACGAGTTCGCTCAGATATGACGTAAATGAAATAGACCAAATTTGACTTTGACCTAAGGCCACGCCCACATGCTTTGACTTAGAAAAATTCTTTTGATAACTTTTGACCTTCAATGCCTCAAGATAGTGCTGACCGAGTTTGACGCCTGGATCTCGAAAGCTCTAGGACGAGTTCGCTCAGATATGACGTAAATGAAATAGACCAAATTGTGACTTTGACCTAAAATGGCCGACTTCCTGTTGGCTTTGGACCATTGCTCCAAGAGACTTTTTTGTAGCTCCTGATGAGATACATATGTGTACCAAGTTTCATTATTCTAGGATAAAGCATGGTGTCAATAGACCTTTAAATGTCAAAGTTATAGCGTTTCGTTTGTTTCGGCGAGTACGCCAAGTTCACCGCTCCACCACGCCCCCTGAACATATACGAAAAGTCAATTTTTTTGATAACTTTTAAAGGCCCATGCCTTAACTGCATTCTGACCAAGTTTGAAGCCGATAGGTCGAACGCCTGAGAAGGAGTTCGTCAAAGTTCGACATGAGTAAAACTGAAAAATGACCAAAATTTGACCTTTGACCCAAAATGGCCGCCTACCTGTGCATTTTAGAGGGTACCTCCAATGTACTTTTTTTCTTGAATTGGGGAGATCTACATATGTACCGAGTTTCAGATCTCTACGACTTACGGTTTTCCCCAACTCACGTTAGGGGGCGCTGTTGAGCAGTTAGGCCACGCCCACTTGCGATTACACCAGAATCATAAAATTTTAGTTGGGGGACAATTTTGGGTGAAGTTTGGTGAGTTTTTGAATATGTTAAAGGCCCCAAACGGCCGCGCGAAGTGACGGAAAAAGAAGAAGAATAATAATAATTAAAGCCGCAAGCAGCATTGAGGCCCGAAGCAGCTTAGCGCCGCTCGGACCTTATTGAGGCGACCGCGCGAGCTCCAGCTCGTCCGCTCGGTCGCCATTTCGAAGTCTCTCGTGTCTACTCCGCACCAGGGGTGCACACGCACAATAAATCTGGTTCAGATCGGATGATGTCTCACTGAGATATAACAGTTTGAATAATCTAGGGGGCGCTCTGGAGTCACATGTTAAACCACAATATCAATGTGTCCACAAGGTCTCACTGATGATACACAATAAATCTGGTTCAGATCGGATGATGTCTCACTGAGATATAACAGTTTGAATAATCTAGGGGGCGCTATGGAGTTATATGTTAAACCACATTATCAATGTGTCCACAAGGGCTCACTGATTATTCACAATAAATTTGGTTCAGATCGGATGATGTATCACTGAGATATAACTATAGAAATAATGTAGGGGGCGCACTTGAGTCAAATGTTAGCCCACCATATCAATGTGTCCACAAGGGCTCACTGATGATGCACAATAAATCTGGTTCAGATCGGATGATGTATCACTGAGATATAACAGTTTGAATAATCTAGGGGGCGCTCTGGAGTCATATGTTAAACAACAATATCAATGTGTCCACAAGGTCTCACTGATTATGCACAATAAATCTGGTTCAGATCGGATGATGTATCACTGAGATGGGACTATAGAAATAATGTAGGGGACGCATGAAGCGCAAGTTTGAGGCCTGGCCACGCCCCTTTAGCATAAACGAAAACGCAAACTTTTGATAACTTTTACTGTCCAATGTGTTAAGGGCATGTTAACCAAGTTTAAAGGCAATCCTTCAAAATCACTAAGAGGAGTTTGTTTAAATACGCAATTCAAAAACATCGGAAAATGACCTTTGACCCAAAATGGCCGACTTTGTTTTTGTTTTGGACCAGGGTTCCAAGAGACTTTTTTGTAGGTCCTGACAATTTACACATGTATACCACGTTTCATAATTCTGGGATAAAGCATGGCTGGGGGCTGATTTTTAAACTAAATTCTAGGGGGCGCTCTGGAAGAATCAGGCCACGCCCACTACATATTGGACTGCAGTCCTGTCGAGGGATGGATAAATATAGATCTTAGTGAATTTGGTGTAGCTGGGAGCTTATATTAGGAAGTTATTTTAGCTTGATGTTTCATGGAGAATGGCCAGATTTGAGGCTTGGCCACGCCCACATGCTTTGACATAGAAAAATTCTTTTGATAACTTTTGACCTTCAATGCCTCAAGATAGTGCTGACCGAGTTTGACGCCTGGATCTCGAAAGCTCTAGGACGAGTTCGCTCAGATATGACGTAATTGATGTTTCATGGAAAATGGCCAGATTTGAGGCTTGGCCACGCCCACATGCTTTGACATAGAAAAATTCTTTTGATAACTTTTGACCTTCAATGCCTCAAGATAGTGCTGACTGAGTTTGACCCCTGGATCTCGAAAGCTCTAGGACGAGTTCGCTCAGATATGACGTAAATGAAATAGACCAAATTTGACTTTGACCTAAGGCCACGCCCACATGCTTTGACTTAGAAAAATTCTTTTGATAACTTTTGACCTTCAATGCCTCAAGATAGTGCTGACCGAGTTTGACGCCTGGATCTCGAAAGCTCTAGGACGAGTTCGCTCAGATATGACGTAAATGAAATAGACCAAATTGTGACTTTGACCTAAAATGGCCGACTTCCTGTTGGCTTTGGACCATTGCTCCAAGAGACTTTTTTGTAGCTCCTGATGAGATACATATGTGTACCAAGTTTCATTATTCTAGGATAAAGCATGGTGTCAATAGACCTTTAAATGTCAAAGTTATAGCGTTTCGTTTGTTTCGGCGAGTACGCCAAGTTCACCGCTCCACTACGCCCCCTGAACATATACGAAAAGTCAATTTTTTTGATAACTTTTAAAGGCCCATGCCTTAACTGCATTCTGACCAAGTTTGAAGCCGATAGGTCGAACGCCTGAGAAGGAGTTCGTCAAAGTTCGACATGAGTAAAACTGAAAAATGACCAAAATTTGACCTTTGACCCAAAATGGCCGCCTACCTGTGCATTTTAGAGGGTACCCCCAATGTACTTTTTTTCTTGAATTGGGGAGATCTACATATGTTCCGAGTTTCAGATCTCTACGACTTACGGTTTTCCCCAACTCACGTTAGGGGGCGCTGTTGAGCAGTTAGGCCACGCCCACTTGCGATTACACCAGATTCATAAAATTTTCGTTGGGGGACAATTTTGGGTGAAGTTTGGTGAGTTTTTGAATATGTTAAAGGCTCCAAACGGCCGCGCGAAGTGACGGAAGAATAATAATAATAATAATGAAGAAATCGAGCGATTACAATAGGCCTTCAGCAGAGCTTCGCTGCTTCGGGCCTAATAATAATAATAATGAAGAAATCCTGCGATTACAATAGGCCTTCAGCAGAGCTTCGCTGCTTCGGGCCTAATTAAAGCCGCAAGCGGCGTTGAGGCCCGAAGCAGCTTAGCGCCGCTCGGACCTTATTGAGGCGACCGCGCGAGCTCCAGCTCGTCCGCTCGGTCGCCATTTCGAAGTCTCTCGTGTCTACTCCGCACCAGGGGTGCACACGCACAATAAATCTGGTTCAGATCGGATGATGTCTCACTGAGATATAACAGTTTGAATAATCTAGGGGGCGCTCTGGAGTCACATGTTAAACCACAATATCAATGTGTCCACAAGGTCTCACTGATGATACACAATAAATCTGGTTCAGATCGGATGATGTCTCACTGAGATATAACAGTTTGAATAATCTAGGGGGCGCTATGGAGTTATATGTTAAACCACATTATCAATGTGTCCACAAGGGCTCACTGATTATTCACAATAAATTTGGTTCAGATCGGATGATGTATCACTGAGATATAACTATAGAAATAATGTAGGGGGCGCACTTGAGTCAAATGTTAGCCCACCATATCAATGTGTCCACAAGGGCTCACTGATGATGCACAATAAATCTGGTTCAGATCGGATGATGTATCACTGAGATATAACTATAGAAATAATGTAGGGGGCGCACTTGAGTCAAATGTTAGCCCACCATATCAATGTGTCCACAAGGGCTCACTGATGATGCACAATAAATCTGGTTCAGATCGGATGATGTATCACTAAGATATAACAGTTTGAATAATCTAGGGGGCGCTCTGGAGTCATATGTTAAACAACAATATCAATGTGTCCACAAGGGCTCACTGATTATGCACAATAAATCTGGTTCAGATCGGATGATGTATTACTGAGATATAACTGTAGAAATAATGTAGGGGGCGCACTTGAGTTAAATGTTAGCCCACCATATCAATGTGTCCACAAGGGCTCATTGATGATGCACAGTAAATCTGGTTCAGATCGGATGATGTATCACTGAGATATAACTATAGAAATAATGTAGGGGGCGCACTTGAGTCAAATGTTAGCCCACCATATCAATGTGTCCACAAGGGCTCACTGATGATGCACAATAAATCTGGTTCAGATCGGATGATGTATCACTGAGATATAACAGTTTGAATAATCTAGGGGGCGCTCTGGAGTCATATGTTAAACAACAATATCAATGTGTCCACAAGGTCTCACTGATTATGCACAATAAATCTGGTTCAGATCGGATGATGTATCACTGAGATGGGACTATAGAAATAATGTAGGGGACGCATGAAGCGCAAGTTTGAGGCCTGGCCACGCTTTAGCATAAACGAAAACGCAAACTTTTGATAACTTTTACTGTCCAATGTGTTAAGGGCATGTTAACCAAGTTTAAATGCAATCCTTCAAAATCCCTAAGAGGAGTTTGTTTAAATACGCAATTCAAAAACATTGGAAAATGACCTTTGACCCAAAATGGCCGACTTCCTGTTGGCTTTGGACCATTGCTCCAAGAGACTTTTTTGTAGCTCCTGATGAGATACACATGTGTACCAAGTTTCATTATTCTGGGATAAAGCATGGCTGGGGGCTGTTTTTTTTAAATATTCTAGAGGGTGCTGTTGAGGAATTAGGCCACGCCCACCAATTATTACAATGGAATCCTGCAGGGGGGTGAACAAGGATCGATGTCAGTGAGTTTGGTGAAGCTGGGAGCTTATATTAGGAAGTTATTTTAGCTTGATGTTTCATGGAGAATGGCCAGATTTGAGGCTTGGCCACGCCCACATGCTTTGACATAGAAAAATTCTTTTGATAACTTTTGACCTTCAATGCCTCAAGATAGTGCTGACCGAGTTTGACGCCTGGATCTCGAAAGCTCTAGGACGAGTTCGCTCAGATATGACGTAAATGAAATAGACCAAATTGTGACTTTGACCTAAGGCCACGCCCACATGCTTTGACTTAGAAAAATTCTTTTGATAACTTTTGACCTTCAATGCCTCAAGATAGTGCTGACCGAGTTTGACGCCTGGATCTCGAAAGCTCTAGGACGAGTTCGCTCAGATATGACGTAATTGATGTTTCATGGAAAATGGCCAGATTTGAGGCTTGGCCACGCCCACATGCTTTGACATAGAAAAATTCTTTTGATAACTTTTGACCTTCAATGCCTCAAGATAGTGCTGACTGAGTTTGACCCCTGGATCTCGAAAGCTCTAGGACGAGTTCGCTCAGATATGACGTAAATGAAATAGACCAAATTTGACTTTGACCTAAGGCCACGCCCACATGCTTTGACTTAGAAAAATTCTTTTGATAACTTTTGACCTTCAATGCCTCAAGATAGTGCTGACCGAGTTTGACGCCTGGATCTCGAAAGCTCTAGGACGAGTTCGCTCAGATATGACGTAAATGAAATAGACCAAATTGTGACTTTGACCTAAAATGGCCGACTTCCTGTTGGCTTTGGACCATTGCTCCAAGAGACTTTTTTGTAGCTCCTGATGAGATACATATGTGTACCAAGTTTCATTATTCTAGGATAAAGCATGGTGTCAATAGACCTTTAAATGTCAAAGTTATAGCGTTTCGTTTGTTTCGGCGAGTACGCCAAGTTCACCGCTCCACTACGCCCCCTGAACATATACGAAAAGTCAATTTTTTTGATAACTTTTAAAGGCCCATGCCTTAACTGCATTCTGACCAAGTTTGAAGCCGATAGGTCGAACGCCTGAGAAGGAGTTCGTCAAAGTTCGACATGAGTAAAACTGAAAAATGACCAAAATTTGACCTTTGACCCAAAATGGCCGCCTACCTGTGCATTTTAGAGGGTACCTCCAATGTACTTTTTTTCTTGAATTGGGGAGATCTACATATGTACCGAGTTTCAGATCTCTACGACTTACGGTTTTCCCCAACTCACGTTAGGGGGCGCTGTTGAGCAGTTAGGCCACGCCCACTTGCGATTACACCAGAATCATAAAATTTTAGTTGGGGGACAATTTTGGGTGAAGTTTGGTGAGTTTTTGAATATGTTAAAGGCCCCAAACGGCCGCGCGAAGTGACGGAAAAAGAAGAAGAATAATAATAATAATAATGAAGAAATCCTGCGATTACAATAGGCCTTCAGCAGAGCTTCGCTGCTTCGGGCCTAATAATGAAGAAATCGAGCGATTACAATAGGCCTTCAGCAGAGCTTCGCTGCTTCGGGCCTAATTAAAGCCGCAAGCGGCGTTGAGGCCCGAAGCAGCTTAGCGCCGCTCCGGCCTTATTGTGGTGAGCATGGGAACTCTAGCTAGTCCGCCCAGTCGCGATCATGGTGCGCATTTGCCAAATATTCAAAATCACATGCAAACTCCAGAGCTCTAGCATCGCCTGCTGGTCTTGTATTCGCCATGCTGCCACAACCACGCCCACATCCTCCAACAAAACCTTCAAGTGTTTTAAAACACATCAGATCAATGTATTATCTGTCTTCTAGCACAGGATCATCTTGACTATGTCAAGGGCGTGAGAGATAGAGTGGCTTTAAACCACCAGAAAGGTGTGAAATTTATGACCAAAACTACCTTTTGATCCAAAATGGCCGACTTCCTGTTGGTTTTGGACCAGGGTTCCAAGAGACTTTTTTGTAGGTCCTGACAATTTACACATGTATACCACGTTTCATAATTCTGGGATAAAGCATGGCTGGGGGCTGATTTTTAAACTAAATTCTAGGGGGCGCTCTGGAAGAATCAGGCCACGCCCACTACATATTGGACTGCAGTCCTGTCGAGGGATGGATAAATATAGATCTTAGTGAATTTGGTGCAGCTGGGAGCTTATATTAGGAAGTTATTTTAGCTTGATGTTTCATGGAGAATGGCCAGATTTGAGGCTTGGCCACGCCCACATGCTTTGACATAGAAAAATTCTTTTGATAACTTTTGACCTTCAATGCCTCAAGGTAGTGCTGACCGAGTTTGACGCCTGGATCTCGAAAGCTCTAGGACGAGTTCGCTCAGATATGACGTCAATGAAATAGACCAAATTGTGACTTTGACCTAAAATGGCCGACTTCCTGTTGGCTTTGGACCATTGCTCCAAGAGACTTTTTTGTAGCTCCTGATGAGATACACATGTGTACCAAGTTTCATTATTCTGGGATAAAGCATGGCTGGGGGCTGTTTTTTTTAAATATTCTAGAGGGCGCTGTTGCGGAATTAGGCCACGCCCACCAAGTATTGCAATGGAATCCTGCAGGGGGTTGAACAAGGATCGATGTCAGTGAGTTTCGTGAAGCTGGGAGCTTATATTAGGAAGTTATTTTAGCTTGATGTTTCA
>JBBPBX010066788.1:0-19577 GCA_038048925.1 Garcialebias charrua
AGTTTCCCCAATAACATCATGAAGTACTTTTTTCAATTTATTTGCTAAGCATAATGCTAAAATTTTATAATCATTATTTAATAATGTAATGGGGCGCCAGTTGTCTAAAACTAATACATCTTTTTGTGGTTTTGGGATGAGTGTAATTAAGCCTTGGCATAGAGTGGACGGTAATTGTTCTTTATCTATACTTTCTCTAAAAACATTCAGCAAAAAGGGAGCAAGTTCTTCCGTGAATAGTTTGTAAAATTCAGAAGTTAGCCCATCAGTACCTGGAGATTTATTTAATTTAAGTTTTTTAATAGCCTCTGAGATTTCTGTAAGCGTAATGGGAGAGTCGCAAATTGATTTTTTGAAGTCTCCAATTGTCTTAATATTACCTAGATTGTTAAAGAAATCATTCATATGAGCAGGTGAAATGGTTGAGGTATATAGTTTTTTATAGAAGTTCTCACACATTTTAGATAGTTCTTTTGGATCTTCTATGATATCACCATTTGAAGAGAGTCTATTTATACTATTTTTATTTTGCCTTTGTTTTTCTAACTTAAAAAAATAGCTAGAATTTTGCTCACCCTCCTCTAACCATTTCGCTCTTGAACGTACAAATGCACCTTTAGCTTTATTGATATATAATTGATCAAGTTTTAGTTGTGCAGTTAGGAGATCTGCTTGCTGTTGTTCAGATAGATTTTCAGGCAATATGGATGATAGCGAGATTAATTTGGCTATCAGATTACTTTCATCTGATTTCTTTTCCTTTTTTAGTTTAGAACTTGTTTCTATAAACAATCTTCTCAGCTCATATTTTAAAAGCTCCCATTGTTTTTGATATTCCCCTGTATCTTCTGCAGTCTCAAAACGTTCTGAGATTTTTCTTCTTATTATTTCAATTAAAGATTCGTTTTGTAATAAAGAACTATTTAGTTTCCAGTATGCTGGGTATCTTTGAGTTGGCTTATCAGGAGATAAGTTTAAAGTTAATACAATTGCTTTATGGTCTGTTAATGGAGTAGGCATAATTTCTGTTTTGCAATTTAATTGAGTAAGGGATTCCGATATTAACCAAAAGTCTATTCTGGATCGTAAAGAACCAGCCTTGTTTGTCCAAGTAAATTCTTTACTATTTGGGTTAGTAACTCTCCAGATATCATGAAGACCTTGTTCATTCATAAAATCATTCAAAAAACAGTTGGTTTTATTTCTGCTAGGCCATCTGTCCAAATCATCATTTAATGTGACGTTGAAATCTCCTCCCAGTAATATTTTAATATCAGTAAACCTTTCCTTGATACTTTCAAAGGTAGTACTTAGTGTTTGAAATAACTCTTTGTTTTCTCTTGTGTTAGTGTACCCATAAACATTACCTAATAAAAAGAACTGGTTGCAGTAACAAAAAACTGTTAACACATAATGTCCATTTGGGTCAGACATAGTGTAAATAACCTTCTCCTTAAACTTGTGCTTCAGGGTTAACGTTCCAGCTGAGTGATGGTTTCCATGCGACATCCACAGGTCCTCGCCCCATTGTGATTTCCAGAAGTTGTGGTCATCTTCAGTAGAATGTGATTCTTGAACCAAGCAAAAGTCAGAATCAAACTGTTTCACATAAAGAAAAACTGCCTTGCGTTTAGTAATGTCTCTTAAGCCTCGAGCATTAACAGAAACAAATTTTAAAGTAGAAATGTTTAACAAACAAACAAACACACAAACAAACAAACACAAAAGTCAGAGCAGCGATTAACTCTTAGATTGAATTAATCAGAGTATTCTCCCTTTTCAGAACAACTGTTAGAAAATTTCATTGTTCTCCACAAAGGCCCTTCCCCCAACGAAGTAGGCCCGCTTCTTCTCCTCACGTGCCTTTTTGATGATGGGCCACAGCCTTTTTCTTTTCTCTTGATCCTCCGGTGGCAGGTCCTCCATGAAGCGCAGCTTCCTCTGGGTCATGTATTCAACATTCTTCGACATCTTCCACACTATTTCTCTGTAGTGCCTCGTGGAGAACTGGATGATGATATCCCTCGAGTAGCGCTGCGGCGCAGCTGTGTTTCTTCCAAGCCTGTGTACTGAGTCTATCACTTCAGCAAACTTCTCTTTGTGGCTTGGAGCTATGTTCTCGCAGATTTCTACCACTTTTCTCCTCACATCTTCACCCTCAGCCTCACTCACACCACGCAGGCGTAGGTTACAGCGGCGTTTGTCGCGTGACAATTCGGCAACTTTGTTCTCCAGCATTTTAATTTTCTCTTCAGCAGCATCCACTCTCTTCACAGTGATATGTAAAGTTCCTTTAATTTCTTGCAAGTCAGCAGAAATAGATTCAACTGACCTTTTGAGCTCATCCATCGACTTTTCCAGAGACCTCTGGAAGGAAGCTCCTTGCTCGAGAATAGCTTTCATTAGCTCCTCTTTCACGACGTTGAGTAGTTCTTGCTCCATTTTGCCGTTTCTTGTGATGCTGGTTTTCTCAGGTGAACTCTGAGGAGTGGTAGGAACCTTTTTTTTCGTCGAGTGATTCTTTGGCATTGCTAATGAATACCAAAAGTTGTTGAAAATGCCGTTTTTCTGCAAGTTTTGGGAGAAACTCCGACGAAGCGTCTAACTCCTTTCCTCCATCTTGGAAAATGCTTGGACTAAGCCAAGATAGCTGCTAACAAACATTAGCCGAGATACAGGAGCAAACACGTTGCTATTTATGTATTTTTAAATTATGTCTGCGCAATCAGGTAACATCTGTAATTTCTTTTTATCCGGGGAGGGTTTATTAATGAGAGTTTTGGATGATTTACTGTCTTAAAATGATAGATCTCAGACGCGACCGGGACTAAGCCGAGATAGCTGCTAACAAACATTAGCCGAGATACAGGAGCAAACACTTTGCTATTTTTTTTTATTATGTCTGCGCGATCAGGTAACATCTGTAATTTCTTTTTATTCGGGGAGGGTTTATTAATGAGAGTTTTGGATGATTTACTGTCTTAAAATGATAGATCTCAGACGCGACCAGGACTAAGCCGAGATAGCTGCTAACAAACATTAGCCGAGATACAGGAGCAAACACGTTGCTATTTATGTATTTTTAAATTATGTCTGCACGATCAGGTAACATCTGTAATTTCTTTTTATTCGGGGAGGGTTTATTAATGAGAGTTTTGGATGATTTACTGTCTTAAAATGATAGATCTCAGACGCGACCGGGACTAAGCCGAGATAGCTGCTAACAAACATTAGCTGAGATACAGGAGCAAACACTTTGCTATTATGTCTGCGCGATCAGGTAACATATGTAATTTCTTTTTATTCGGGGAGGGTTTATTAATGAGAGTTTTGGATGATTTACTGTCTTAAAATGATAGATCTCACTGTGCATGAAATAAACAGTGTCTAAATCATTTTTCAATTGATCGAGTGTCCAATAACTGTATAGGATGAATAATAACCCTTCGATTGCTTTAATACATTCATGTACTAACAATAGGTTGTGTTTGTTCGACATGCTCCGCCATTATTATTTACATGCGCGTTGAGCAGCGGCTACCCACGGGTACGTCACAATGACGTTTTGCGGAAGTGCACGGATTTTTAGGGGAGTGTCCCAGAGAAAAAACTACCATAATTTGGAATGAAATTTTAATATATTTACAATTTATTTTGCAAAATCAAACAGAGCTGAATGATATGATATATATGTTGTGACAAATATGCAAATTTCCAACATCATGTCACAATCCTTTTAAACAGTTTATTTCACAGTGACACAGATGTCCACTCTGTTTAAAATCAGACTACGTTACATACAAAATATAAACACGACCTAAACTAGGTTGACCCACTTCTATGAACTAAACATGATACACCCGGACAAAATCATGGCAAAATTTATGGCACAACACCAACAAACCGAATTTAGACACTCACCAGAATGTCTGGAACAAACTAGCAGGTATCATGGGACACTGAGAAAGTTGTATCAGGATGTGTCACCGCCAGTGGTGGGCAACGCTAATCAAAAAATTAGTTCAACAATTTTTAAAACGCTTATAATTTTTTTAGGTCCACAATTTCAAAAGCACAAATGTCTTATGAAAATTAGGGGAAGCTAATCTAATCCGCTATTTATATTCGACAATTGGTAGCCGGCAGCGTTATGCAATATTTGCACTACACTGCCAACTGAAAAGTAACTAAAATGATCCTAAAAGGATGAAATTACAAAAATCAAAGGATTTATTTAATACTTTACGTACATATATTCTATTCGGCCACGAAATTAACAAAAAAGAGAATGATCTTTTAATCCCTAAAACCACTTTTAAATCTCAAATACACGGGTGTGTCGCCACCGCATTTATACATAAAAGTAACCAAAATACATAAAACTAACGACTCACCGTCGAGTGGTCGACACAAAACACACAATAAAATCCTCCGGCCGCGTTAATTTGGCTTGAAACAGCGGGGTTCTCTGCGGATTTATCCATTAGTAACCCAGCACAACCAGGCAGACACAGAGTTAGCGTCCAGTTCACCTCTGACCCGGAAGATGTCAAGATTCTATAGGTAGTCAACAGATTTAATGAAAAGTAACTAAAATACATAAAACTAACGACTCACCGTCGAGTGGTCGACACAAAACACACAATAAAATCCTCCGGCCGCGTTAATTTGGCTTGAAACAGCGGGGTTCTCTGCGGATTTATCCAAGAAACCCAGAACAACCAGCTAGCCACAGAATTAGCCCCCGAGTTCACCTCTGACCCGGAAGATGTCAAGATGGAATAGTCCATTTTTAGTAGGGGGATAAAGAAATCGACCGGTTTTTGTATTGCGTATTTAATGATCGTTTTCATCGTAACTATAATTATTTTTATGTTAAATGTACATTAACAAGCAGGATCAATGTTAGGGATGTAGGTGACTGGCCGGGGCGCGGCGGGGCCGGTGCCCCTGCTGATTGGGATCCCCAGGCAACGGCATCATTTGCCTACATGGTAGATCCGAGTCTGTTCTCCGCTCTGCTCCCTCCCCCTCCAACCCTCCCTCCTCTCTGCTCTTTACGGTGGGGAAAAAGGTAAAACAAGCAGCTACGGAGCCAGCATAAGAGCTTGTAAATAAGTTTATTGGTTTTTACTGATAGATAATTAGTTATTAGCGGTACTGCATTTTAAATAAAAATAGCACAAATCCGCTTATGAATTATAAAAGTTAGTCAAACCACAAAAACGCTGACAAAAAGTTTAGGTCCACTGTAAGCGGATTAGCGCTTTAGCGCTCTCTAGCGGTCTGTGCCCACCTTTGGTCACCGCTGATATCCAGGCCATTCATCTCCTTTTTGTTACGTCTGACACATGAGCTCCCTCGCGTTGTTTCCAGGTAGGAAACTATAACATGAAAGTCTGTTTTCTATCTTTTGACGATTCTGGTCGTGTGACCGGACATTATATCCAATAACGCAACAAGTTCGGACCATTCCCTTACCAAAAAGTAGTATATGCAAGTATCCTTAAAGTATACTAATTAAAAAAAAATAAATAAATAAGAGTATACTGTACTTTCAGTTTACTTTTTAGGTACTTATCAAAAGTATACTTAGCCAAGTTTATTTTACACAATACTTGACTTATACTAAAAATAAACTAAAAGTATAAGTATACTTAATCTATACTTCTGTTTAAACTTTTGGCCAAGGTAATTTTACACAAAATATTTCTCACTGGTTTATTTTTAGTACTTCTGTTTTAAACGTTTTGTCAGTTTTTTGGAACAGCTCGAGCTGTTTTGTTATATTGTTGTATATATATATATTGTATATTATTATTATTATTATTATTATTGAGCATGCATCAGGGTATAAATATTATCATCATCATTATTATTATTATTAACATTATTCAATTTAATTCTGCGTTACTCCAGGCGTGAAACATTACTGTACTTGTGAAGTTGTTTGCTTTCTGCCATTTTTCTGTTTGTGGGATTCATGCGTTATGATTGGTGTGCTGCCTTTTGTTAAAAGACAGAAATTTAAAGTTCTAACTAGTTTAAGTAAATGCATGGTAGAAACGTAGAAGATGTTTGGGTTTTAAATTCTGGTCAGAGTTGCTCCTCTCTCCCTTGAGAATATCGTTTTACATGCTGCACGCTAGGAGTGAGCACTCTTGCTTAAGGTACAATCTTTGACGTATCAGGACAAGTTGGTCAAAAACGGCAGTTAACAGCAGTTAAGATAACTCATAGCGCTAAATATGCTCTTACCACTTGTACCTTGGAAGGTTTTCGTCTTTTTACAAAAACTTACAAAGTAAAGAAAGTTCAAGAAGTCTTCAGTAAAAATCAAGAAAGCAAGCTTGAGTGGGGACTTTTTTTATTATTTACTTTTTGTTAGCTGGCTGTCTAGCCTCACATAGTCACGTGTCGTGAGGACAGCACAGTAAAAAGACGTTACTCAGCGGGTTCAAGCATACAGAGCTACTTAAGCAACATGAGTCTTCGCTCGGGGAGAAGCTATCACAGAGACTACGATGCTGAGCAGTCAAGTAAAGCTACTGGTGATGAGCAACAACCAGAAGTTACCACTCAATCAGCTACAGGGGAGCGGCAACCACAACCATTCGACACCAGGTCACAGGTATCCAGAGCACCCACCAGGCAGTCTCATCGAACGTCTTCATCATCAACAGGTTCTTCAGCTGCGAGGGCCTACGCTAAAGCTCAAGCAGCACGTGCGCAACTAGCCTTCGCTAAAAAAGAAGCTGACATGATGAAACAAAAAGCTGAACTAGATGCAGATCTACATGTCCTCCAGTGTCAAAAAGCAATAGCTGCAGCTGAAGCAGAAGCCACAGCTTATGAAGAAGCAGAGAATCAGAGCGGGGAGCTCTGCAGAGAACTCTGCGTTGAAGTGGAACCTAACAGCCCTGCGCAGCGAACGAGTGAATATGTTCAACAGCAGTGTGAGTTCTTCCCTGACACTCAGCACAATGAAGAACAGCCTCATGAAAGAAATGACCATGCCCAAAAAATACAAGGCAGTGCACAGGTAGCCAATCCTGTCGCAGTCAACATTCAAACAAACCCACTATCAACAAACAGTGTAATTAAACAGGAGCCGACTGTGCACACATGCTCGACAAACAATACTCAAGATTTTGCAAAATACCTTATCCGCAAAGAATTAGTGAGTACAGGTCTTCTACAATTCGATGACAAACCTGAAAATTATTGGGCATGGAAAACCTCATTCATCAACACCACCAAAGACCTAAGTCTGTCTCCAAGAGAAGAATTAGACTTATTGACAAAATATTTAGGTCCAAAGTCATCTGAACAGGCAAAACGCATTCGTGCTGTACACGTCCTCAATCCTGCGGCAGGTGCCGAGAGGATCTGGCAACGCCTTGAAGAGTGTTATGGTTCACTCGAGGCTATTGAGGACGCACTTTTAAAAAAAGTAGAAGACTTTCCCAAGCTGACAAACAAAGACAATGTTAAACTGCAAGAGCTCGGCGACATCTTAATGGAGCTTCAGTGTGCTAAACAAGATGGTGGCCTGCCTGGGCTTGCATACCTAGACACAGCTCGAGGAGTCAGACAAATAGTTGAAAAGCTTCCCTTCAACTTACAGGAAAGATGGACAACTGTAGGAACGCAGTACAAAGAGACTCATAGGGTGTCATTTCCTCCTTTCACAGTTTTCACACAGTTCATCCAGCAGCAGGCAAAAATGAGAAATGACCCTAGCTTCGCAATATTCAATCCTAACAGCCATTTCCTTTCTCACGCAGAAAAACTGAAACCATACAGTCAAAAAACTACTGTTTCTGCACATAAAACAGAGATCACAGCAGAGTCTAAGCAAAGGAGTCCAAATGAATTGGAGGAACCAGATCGCCAGTGCCCAATCCACAAAAAACCACATCCGCTCAAAAAGTGTAAGCTTTTTAGAAATAAACCCATTGAGGAAAGAAAGACCTACTTGAAAGAGCATCGCATCTGCTACAGGTGCTGTGGATCTGTCAGACATCTTGCAAAAGACTGTAAAGTAGCAGTTAAATGCATAGAGTGCGACAGTTCAAAACACTTATCAGCAATGCATCCTGGTCCCTCTTGCACTCCAGAGAGCACAATACAAGAAAACAATGACAGTGAAGAGCAAGTAGACAACTCACTCTCAGTTGTCTCAAAATGCACAGAGATATGTGGACAAGGTGATAGTCCACGCTCATGTTCTAAGATCAGTCTAGTCAAAGCATATCCTGCTGGCCAAAAAGAAAGAGCTATTAAAATGTATGCTGTACTAGACGAACAGTCAAATAGGTCACTAGCAAAGTCAGAGTTTTTCAGCCTTTTTGATATTGAGTCCAGTCCTATTCCTTACACATTAAAGACTTGCTCTGGAAAAGCACAGACATCAGGAAGGAGAGCTGTAAACTTCTTCATCGAGTCCATGGATGGAAAGATCAGCCTCCAGCTACCTCCTCTGATAGAATGCGACTCTGTTCCAGATGACAGAGGTGAAATACCCTCTCCTGAGATGACGCAGCATCACCCACATCTACTCAAAGTTGCAGACAAAATCCAACCTGTCGATCCCGATGCTCCTATCCTTTTACTGTTGGGCAGGGACATCCTCAGGGTTCATAAGGTACGTGAGCAAATCAACGGGCCCAACAATGCACCTTATGCCCAAAGGCTAGACTTAGGTTGGGTTATTGTGGGAGAAGTGTGTTTAGGAAACGCTCATGGTCAGTCAGAGGTCAACGTTTACAGAACACACACCTTAGATAATGGTCGTGCATCCTACTTTGAGCCCTGCCCAAACATAATTCATGTTAAAGAGAATTATGGGGTTCCTTTAAACCCTGCTTGTGACACGGATAGTTTGGGACACACTGTGTTTGTTAGGTCCGAGTATGATGACAAACAAGCTATGTCAATTGATGACAAAACAGTACTAAAAACTTCAACAATGAAGTCTCAACTAAGCTCAGAGCGTTTTGAAAAATATTCCAGCTGGACCACACTGTGCAGAGTCATATCCAGACTCATTCATTTCATCAGATCCTTCAAACAAAAGACAAATGGGAAAAAGGGATGGAAAAGTTTCAGTGAGATACCAAGCGTTCAAGAACTCGCACAAGCCAAAGCCGTCGTCATACGAGCTGTCCAACAAGATGCATACAAGGAGACATTCAAAAACCAGAATATTTGCCCACTTTACAAAGTTGCCGCAAATGGATGGAAACCAGACCTAATGTCAAAAAAGGAGATGTGGTCCTGCTAAAAGACTCTCAGGCTAGCAGGAACGAGTGGCCCATGGGACTGGTGGTGAGGACTTTTACCAGCAGAGACACAAAAGTCCGCAAAGTACTGTAGAAGTATGAATTGTACAAAATGGGACTGTTAAAGTATTCTTAAGACCAGTTTCAGAGATTATTGTTTTACTTTCAGAAACCGAGTGATTGTCATTTGATGCTAAATGACCAAGTGAGTTCAAATATGTAATATTGTTTGTTGTGATAGAATGTGATTATATCAAGCGGGGAGTGTGCTGCCTTTTGTTAAAAGACAGAAATTTAAAGTTATAACTAGTTTAAGTAAATGCATGGTAGAAACGTAGAAGATGTTTGGGTTTTAAATTCTGGTCAGAGTGGCTCCTCTCTCCCTTGAGAATATCGTTTTACATGCTGCACGCTAGGAGTGAGCACTCTTGCTTAAGGTACAATCTTTGACGTATCAGGACAAGTTGGTCAAAAACGGCAGTTAACAGCAGTTAACAGCAGTTAAGATAACTCATAGCGCTAAATATGCTCTTACCACTTGTACCTTGGAAGGTTTTCGTCTTTGTAAGTATTAAAACACCATTTAACGTGTTTGTAATATTGAGCTAAGTTGAGTTAAGCTATTGTATTGTTTAAGCGTGGTGTGTATATTGTTGGCATGTATTATTCAGTTGTTTTTCTTTTCTGTACATTTCAGTTACAAAAACTTACAAAGTAAAGAAAGTTCAAGAAGTCTTCAGTAAAAATCAAGAAAGCAGCTAACATTGAACGTTCAGACAACGTCCTCTGAACGTTGTCATCAACGTCCTCTGAACGTTTGCTGAAAACGTTCACTGAACGTCCAAATGAAACTCCATAAAACGTTCACTGAACGTCCCCTGAATGTTCAGAAACTGTCCCCCGAACGTTCAGACAACGTCCTCTGAACGTTCAGACAACGTCCTCTGAACGTTCAGACAACGTCCTCTGAACGTTCAGACAACGTCCTCTGACAACGTCCTCTGAACGTTCAGACAACGTCCTCTGAATGTTGTCATCAACGTCCTCTGAACGTTTGCTGAAAACGTTCACTGAACGTCCAAATGAAACTCCATAAAACGTTCACTGAACGTCCCCTGAATGTTCAGACAACGTCCCCCGAATGTTCAGAAACTGTCCCTTCAACGTTCAGACAACACAAACTTTTCAAGTTCCCAATTACATTAATCCACAGTTTTAATTTGAGATTTATTAGTGGAAACATGATGATATGTAGTTGTGCAAATAACTCTTTGCTATGAAGTAATTCTACAGTACTAACATTAAAAATAACAGAGGCGAAAGTTAAAAAGTATCAGTTTATTACACATAAAGGCATCAGTATCATAATATAAAACAAATCCGTATATGAATTAAAAAACACATAACTGGCATCAGTAGTAACAAAATAGGTACAAAAAGAATCTGTACATGAATAAAAAAATGCATAAAAGGTATTAACTAAATCGGTATAAAATGAATCTGTATATGAATAAAAAAATCATAAAAAAGGTATTAACAAAGGTATAAAAGGAATCCATATGAATAACAAACGCTTAAAAGGCCTCAGTATTAACAAAAAAGTTATAAAAAGAATCAGTACATGAATAAAAGAAATGCATAAAAGGTATTAAAGGTATAAAAGGAATCTGTACATGAATAAAATATGCATTAAAGGTATTAACAAAGGTATAAAAGGAATCCATATATGAATAACAAATGCTTAAAAGGCCTCAGTATTAACAAAAAAATTAGAAAAAGAATCTGTACATGAATTAAAAAATGCATAAAAGGTATTAACAAAGGTAAAAAAAGGAATATGTACATGAATAAAAAATGCATAAAAGGAATCAGTATTAAAAAGCATAAAACGAATGTCTATGAATAAAAAGCATAAAAGGAATCTGTATAAGAATAAAAAATGCATGAAAAATAAAAAATGCATGAAAAAGTCATCTGTAAAAAAAACTTTCTTCTTTTTCTAAAAATTGTTTTCCTCATTGGCACTGATGTCACGTTCCACAACTGTGGAATTGTCTTTGCGACACTTTGAATGTTTGAGCCAATCTCCCACAACAGCCAGGATTTCAGTATCAGTCAGAGTGTCTGACCTCTGGTTCTTTCGTACAGCCCCTGAAAAACACATTTTTAAAATGGGTAAGTGTGACAAGAAATCTGATCATGTAATAAGTGTGGTGTATGAGACAAAAACAACAGAAATACTGCCACCAACAACATTAATTGGGTCATTCCAACTACCGTATTCGTCGGATTATAACACACTCCTGTATATAACACACTTTGTCCAATTATTGCCAATAAATTAGAAAAAATCTGTAAATAATACGCTTCGGTGTTTACCACGCATCTATTATGCGTCACCGCTACACGACAGCGCATCATTTGCCCTGCTTAAAATGGCTGCCGCAGAAGCGAGCGAGCACCGATAGACTGCACAAGAAAACACGGTAAAAACAATTATTTCTTTGCGAGAAAAAATATATTTCTTAGCTGACATTAAAGTGTCATGAGCTTAACCAATTCACGAAATGTTCAAATCAGCTGGATTTTAAAAAGTAGTTCGCCGATTTGCATGCATGCGGGTGGGACGCTTTATTTCTTTTAATTTAGCTAAATAAATGCTTAAAAATATATATTTCTTAGCTGACATTAAAGCACAAGGGTTCCTGAGCTTAACCAATTCACGAAATGTTCAAATCAGCTGGATTTGAAAAAGTAGTTCGCCGATTTGCATGCAGGCGGGTGGGACGCTTTATTTCTTTTAATTTAGCTAAATAAAAGCTTAAAAATATATATTTCTTAGCTGACATAATAGCACAAGGGTTCCTGAGCTTAACCAATTCACGAAATGTTCAAATCAGCTGGATTTAAAAATCCGCGGTGTGGTTTATGAGTTACGGTATCTTGCTAACAAAAACAGCTAACCTCACAGCTAAATGCAGCTACATCCAGAGCAGGGGGTGGGCAGCGACAGAGTCAGTCCGACCAGAGGAGGCTTTTTTCGGACACATGAGCTAGAAACGGTCTGGAAGTGTCTCCCTAGCGGACAAAAGTGGTACTGTACCATTTTTTCCCCAAAATGAAAAACAGTGAATCAGAGCCAAAAATGGGTCTAAAAATATGGGAAAAAAATCCATAAATAATACGCTTTGGTGTATAACACGCAGGACATTCAAATGAGCAAAAAAAAAACTGTGTTATAGACCGACAAATACGGTAGTACAGTACTTTTTGATTCCTCGATGTGGTCTATTTTCTGTAAAGGTGAGCTAATGTATACATCCACCAATATTACCCATCTTTTTAATATTAAAGCTTCAGTATGTAGCTTTTTTTATGAACATATTTCTTCACTCTGTCACTACCTCCTGACAGACTGATATTAGCCAGGTAATCTCTGAAAATTTTTAAAAAAAATATTGTCCCCTTGCTTCTCCAGGTGGTAAATAAGCATTTCTAAAAAGAAAAGGTGACCCACCATTTTCCAGCCAATAAAAACAGAGTTTGTAACCAGCCAATAAAAACAGAGCTTGAATTTGAATCAGCCAATAAAAACAGAGCTTGAATTTGAAATTCAACAGACCACAAGGGGGCAGAGCCACATATGGCTCTGAGGGGGAGGGATCAGAATGCTTTGCCTGTTGAAAATATTTCTAAGTTCTGCTGTTCTACAGAAACTGCATACTGAACCTTTAACTATATGAAACTACAAATTCTGCTTCAGACTTAGTTTTCAGAATTGTGGGCAACACAGACGCATGGAAAATGTTAATTGTTAATAATTACAGATATATGCAGGTCCTGTAACAGGTTGGACATTTCAACCCTTTTTTGTGCAAAGAATTTTATCAAAAGCAGGAATGAGATTGACCAGCATAATTTCCTTATAAGTCCATCAGATTGAAATAACAGGAGAGGAAATACTTACTACATATTACAGCCAGCACATGCTTGTGAGCAGCAAGACT
This sequence comes from Garcialebias charrua, assembly GCA_038048925.1. Classification (NCBI taxonomy): domain Eukaryota; kingdom Metazoa; phylum Chordata; class Actinopteri; order Cyprinodontiformes; family Rivulidae; genus Garcialebias; species Garcialebias charrua. Next base: position 13,292 of record JBBPBX010066788.1, read on the forward strand.
TCTTTTCCCCTTCCGCCCATGGCAGCTATACTGCTCTGCTAGATGGTTCAGTAGGACTTTTGGCAAAATGTTGTATACCGTAGACCTCAAGTCTCTCCCCCCAATGACTGCCAGTTGATTTATCTAAAAAAAGTGGAGAATTCAAAAGTCATTTTTTACATAATACTGCTTCATACAGAACAGATGATTAATGTAAGCAGTATGGTTAAAATTTAGCTAGACTGTGCCAATTCCAGTGCATTCATTCATAAAATTTTGGTTATTGTGCATTGTCCTTTTAAATACATCAATGAAATTGAATGAAATTATGCGTACCAATTTTTGGCGTACAGTCCCCGACTCAAGCTTTTCATTCAGGGCTTCCAACCCTTCTGGCGTGGAGGCTGGGAGGGCAAGGTCATCCAGTGACTCCGACTCTTCAGTGGAGCTGCTGGATGTCTGTCGGGTCAGGAGGGCTTGTAGCATCCTTCTATTTTCGGCACACATTTCCTTGATGTTCTCCATGGTTTTGAACATTTTGAACATTTGGATCTGGACATTGTAATCTGAAGGATACAAATATATATATATATATTCAGTAATGTACAATAAACCTAGGCAAGTATTGACCTCGATTTGAACAAATTAAACAATATAGATCGGGGTCTTCAAATCTGGTTGTTGGGAGCCACTGTCCTGCCTGTTTTAGATGAGCCTCTGCTTCAGCACACCAGAATTACATACAAGCAAATACAAAAAAACATGCAGTCAGAGGACCAGGAATGAAGACCCATGCTCCTGTTATCACCTGATAAAATCCAAAAAAGTGCATAACATATAAATAAAATTTGAAAAAGTGAAAATACACACTCAAGGTTTCCTCACTGTAGACCTTGGTCATCTTTACCTGATAGAGGAGCTCTCAGTTGAGAAGAGTCAGATGTACATGGAGCTGGAGGCCTTATTGGAGTTTGCAGAGCTGATGAAGATGCAGAAGGAGCTGTCCGTTGAGGAGAGTCAGGTGTATGTGGAGCTGGTGGCCTTACTGGTGTTCGCAGAGCTGGTGAGGGTGCAGAATGCGTGGATGGCAAGAATTGTGCTGATTCACGCCTGAAACTTGGGGGTTTAGGGGGAGCTGGGGGTCTTGGTAGAATTTTTTGGGGTCTGCAATTGTCCTCCTCCTCGGAACTGGAATAGACCTGAGCTTGCCTGTAACAGACAAACATTCAATAAAAAAATAAATAAACTTCAGCATGATTTATTAAATTACAGTAAGTTTTGTGCCTTGATTCTTAATTAGCATGCATATTTTTAAGCGTCAACTAAAGTCAGGTTTTTCTTTATTTAAAGAAATTACATATAAGCATCACAACAAGGTCCATTTCAAAGAAAACCATGAATCAATCCTTTTTTATTTGCAGCTAACAAAATGTTTTGAGGTCAGTTACTCCAAATTCATAACTTACTTCCTTTTTCGTTTACCCCTGCCCTCCACAGCCTCATTTTCAGTTTCGGTGTCAAGGTTAGATGTTACCTCAGCCAGGCGACATTTCTGTCTTGCCTGCAAGTAGTCATCTGAAACAACATAACCAAAAGTAGTTATTACTTTTACCAAATGTATTAAAGCAAACATTCAAATACTGTATCAGTATGAATAACAGCACTTACCAGTACGATGAAGAATTTTTATCCCGTACTGGTTCCATTTAGATGGGTCTCTGACCTCCACTCTTCTTCTGGCCATCTTTTCTGCTGACAAACTACTGCAGCTACCTGGCCACCAGCAGAGCTTGTCATCACCATGGATCCAGGATGATGCCACAATCTCAACCTCTTTTGTGACCTGCTCTTCACCATTGACAATGTCTTTGACTTGGAACTCCACCACAGAATAAGACATTCCTATGAAACACACACCCACAAAAAATAACAAGACCAACAAAACACCAGCAGATCAGACAAGATAATTGTTTATAATTTTTCTGAAAGACATGGTCCCGGTGGTGTGCAATATGAATGTGGTGAGTGCAAGCAGGGCTCTAGGTCCCCTAGGTTTTGATGTGCCAATGAAAAATGCCAAAAAGGAACCCAAGCATGTTGTAACGAAAAGTTCAAGTTCAGTTTATTTATATAACGCCAAGTCACTACATACATTGTCACAGGGCACTGTACAGAAAAAAAGAACTATATCTAAAGAAGAAGCCAGCCATAGCCGAGCTTCTAATTCAGACAGCCTCGCCTCTAAAGCTGCCATAACTCCACATTTAATACATATGTTACCATGGCAAAAGGAGGCAGGGGATGAGCTAAACATTTCACACATGGAGCAAGTGAGGAAAGCCGAGGTCGGAGAAGAAGTAGTCATGATGCTAAGCAAACGTTAGCAAGGGCTACAAGATCCCGAAATACACAAATAAAACCAAGAAGTGTTGAAAAATAAAATATGTTTTAAGCACTGTCCCAATACAAACAAACTATATCAAGCCAAGGGTGATTTAGGACTAGAAGTAGCACAGTGCAAAGGTAGATAATCTGGTTAGTTGAAGAAGAAATTCCGCAAACAAACAAATTGCCGAGCACCAACAGCAAAGCAAAAAATTGATACGTTACCCTGTCTATCCTCACCCTGTCTCCTGAAAACAGGAGCAGGTGTATGGAGGAAGACGGTTTGGTGGAAACTAAGTTTGTGGTGCTTGTAAAGAGAGCAGTCTTTTACTGTCAGCATCAGTCAGTGTTTTATTCTAAACCCCCACCCCAAAAAAATAAAAAATAAAATAAAACACAGAAAACTGATTACTAAATGTACTTGAAGCCAAAGATAAAAAATGAAATACAGCCACATAGACCTGAATGCCAATTAAAACTGAAAGTTTTAATAATTTGGATTAGTGTTTGATAATGAATGCAGCAGAGGCAGTGCCACAAATGTACCGGTAGGTTTGCCTTCTTCGGGGAAAAGAGCACATTTACATGTGATGTCATTAGCTCCCACTAGTTCCTGCTCTGATCTCAAGTGAGCCACTCGATAAATTGACAAAGCCCTAGAACTCACAGGGTAGGTGAAGTAATCACCACACTTGCCAAAAAATTGAACAAGCACAAACTGTTCATCACCACATGAAACAATGTTCTGGACCAAACCAACCTGTCCATTCACCTGCACACAGTTATCTCCATCTGTGGATGTAATGCATCCCAAATCCAAGTGCAGTTGTCTGTACTGCTCATAGGCAAGCACATTGCCACCCAAAGGCAGTGGACCATTAAAATGCTGCCTTTTTGCCACGTTCACCTCATGCAGATCAACTTGGAAAGTTGCTTTTTTCTCTGATAGTCTCCTTATGATTTGTGGCAAGACAGAATTTGGTTTCCTAAGCATGTGCTTTATTTTCCCAAGAAAATTCTCAAAAGGGAATGCTGAAATATTCTCCAAACAACCATGCAAGATAACTTCATCTGGTAAATGGATGAGGCAATGGACATTATAAACCAAGTTTCTCTGCCCATACAAACGGCCAAAATGCTCAACAAACTGAACTAGAAGTTGACGTGCAAATTGGCAATAGTCTATGCACAGTGCTGGTGAGAGTAAGCAACGCATTGCTACAGAAAACATCATAAAGTTCTGGTACATTGCACCATCAAGTACTTTCAGCAAAACAACTGGTCCAGTATATAGCAGAAACTGCCGGAACTCAGTGGCTTTCCACCTATCTACATCCCAAAGAGAGCGTGGTTTGCGTGCAAATTCCTTAGGAACTAAAGCCTTCAACATGTCCAATGACTTGGAAATGGTACCAATCTGTGTGGGACCAAGACGGGTAGCACCAAAGCCTGATTTCCACAAATTAATCAGCTTTCTCATGACACCCAAACATGCTAAATGCATATAGTCTAAGGGGAATTGAGTAACCATACCCATGCCAAGAGCACTCCAATGACAAGGACCTGTGTGGTGTTCATCATCTTCATCCACTACAACAAATTCTCCATCCTCTCTCAGTTCAGCATCAGTTTCAGGGAATGTCACTCTTCGTTCACAATAGACACCACTCTGCTTACATTTATCACAACCAAAATAACCAGAATGCCCCTTTACACATTTCACAAATGAACGTGCAGGTGCATCACAGATTACAGTGGAAATTGTTACTTGGTAACAGTGACCAGCAAACGCAATACCACTTCCACAAAGACTCACCATTTCTGCTATGAACTGCTCAAGGTATTCACCAACATCAGTAGGCTTATGTTTGCCACAAAACAAGCCTATTATGAAGGGGTCTTTATGGGGAAGCTCCTCAACTAAACCCAAAATTGGCCAGAACTGATCAGAAGCACTTTTGAATAATGGAAGACCATCAATGTTTATCTGCAATGAAATCTTGTCAATGAAACTGAATAGGCTATGGTGTTGATACATTTGGAGTTTTTCAATGACACCCTTTTCTACACCGAAGTGATAGTATGAACCACCAGCAATGTTCATGATTTTTGAAGCGTAGGTGGAATCTGTCTTCAGCAAGGTTCTTGCATCCTTGGGAAGATCAGGATGTCCAGACTTTCTAAGAATTTTCAAGATACTGGAGAGAGCGACATGTTTTGTTTGAAATCTGACTGCCCAGTCTGCAAGATTGTCACCCAAGCACACTTCTTGTTCACCGTCAGTATCCAAGGAAGAACAATCTGTTGAGCGATCTGGTTCAAGTTCAGAGTTATGTGCAATGTGAACATCCAATTCAGAGGGAAAATCATAAGAATGATTGGCATGATGGTCTGAATGAATACTGCCATGATCATCATCTGAAAAGGACCCATTTACAGGAATATCTACAGTTTCTGGTTCATTGGTGCCATCATCATCATCATGAAGAGAGTCAGAACTTTCACGTGATTCACTGTGTTCACTATGCATGGCAATGACTTCATGCTGAAATGCAGGAGAATTTTTAACAAAATCTTGAGAATCATCTTGGTCATCATCTAAACACTTAAATTTCCGCTTGGCAGCAAGATGAGTTCGTCTCCAAAGAGTAGATTTAGGAACAGAATAAATGTTTTTTGCCATTGTCAATGAGAGTTTAACCCTAACCCCAAGCCTCAGTTTCAGTTCCACCACTTACTGGACAAACAGGTTTAACAATGTCAATCAAAACAGTTTGTTCACATGCAAATGAGGAACATCAGCCTGACGGTCATTAGGGGCCTTGATGACTCACAGGGTGCTCATGCAATGACAGCATTGGGGGATGGGGGGATCCGGGACAACAGTTCAAGTCTCAAGTCTGTAGTGAAAAAGGTTAAAAAAGTAAAAATAATCTTTCCACTTGAACGTCTCAAGTTTCTTCAACTTATCCAGCTGAGTGAACTCTTTCGATCTGTACGGTTCAAACCGTTCAGAAGCTTTGTGTTTGCTTTAAACTCTCACCGGTCTCAGAGTTTATGTAGTTCTTGTCAGTTGATCTGTTGAGAGTCGCTGCGTAAGTGACCTCCACAACCTGGATGTGTTCGTTTCTCTCTTCCTGTTCGGCGACCACGAGCACTGGAAGAGGGATTCAGGCACCGTCATAGGACTCCTAAACCCAAACCCGATGAAACAGAGAGACGGGAATGACGGGGTGAGCTGCGTTCTGTTTTAAAGTTCCAGCAGAACCACAGTCTGACGGTTACAGAACATCTAGAACTGATGCTGAGGAAACAGCTGCTCACTGGAGAAAGTTTTAGCTTTAGAAGCAAAACTCAAATATTTTTGAGGCTAGCTAACTCTGAAATTAAGTAAAACATCTGAAGTTGCAGTTCAAAAGCCTTAAACCTGTCTTGGTGTAACTTGGAAGCAGCTTATAAATTATAATTAATTCAGAATAATTTAATGAGCAAACACAAACCTTCATTATTCAACTGGGGTTAGGAGCACAAGGCCTCAAGCCCTTACCTTTCTTGTTGGTATCTGCTGACCAGGGATTTGGATTTGGTTCAAGCATCAAGATCCAGCTGCAGGGCGGTGCTCCTCTGTGTTGAACCAAACAAACTAAAATGGTGGCAATGATGGGAAACCTTCACCACAAGGCATCCTGGGAGAAATGAAAGGGCCAATGAAAGGGCCTCCAACCAACAGTGGGGGTTGTGATTGCCCACCCTCAACTGTCACAGTGTTCAATCAAACCACCAGAACAACAAGTTTTGCTTCTGGGGGGATAAACAGGAGTTAATGGAAGCCATTTTCTGGCACCAGAGAAGTACTCTAGCTGGTTCCAGAGTTTAACTGAGAGAAGTACTGTGGGAGAATAGAGGGTCCTAAACCCTCTCT
>JBBPBX010066789.1:9068-19577 GCA_038048925.1 Garcialebias charrua
ATGATAATAATAATAATGATGATAATAATAATACCCTGATGCATGCTCAATAATAATAATAACAATATTATATATATATATATATATATATCAATATATATAGATCAAAGATCAATATATCAATATATATACATCAAATGTAGAACCACTAGACTGAGAAACAGCTTCTACCCTGAGGCTGTCAGACTCATGAATAAATAAATAATAAGAATAAACACTGCAAAATGTCACATCATACTGATACTGATCTGTTTCTTGTTGCTGCGTTCATCTGTGACCATCTGCTCATGTTCGTGCTGCTGTTTATAATGATGTTTTTCTACTACATTAGGGCTTAGTGTATTACTAGCTGATGTGATGTCTCTCTTAGTTAATCCTAGATGTTATTATTGTTTTTCTCTTGCATTTGTTGTTGGATGTAACTGGGACCCTGTGTACATAATCTCGTTTTCAACACATGTACTACATGCGGTGCAAATGACAATAAATTCTCTCTGACTCTGACTCTGATATATATATATAATATATATAATATATATTATATATTATATATATAATATATATTATATATATTATATATATAATATATATATTATATATATATATTATATATATTATATATATTATATATATATTATATAATAAACAGTATACAAGGATCTAATTTCAATCCTGTGTATGTCCTGTACATATTGCAGTTCTGACAATAAAGTTGACTTTGACTTTGACTAAAACATATAGTGTGTGTCAAAATCAAGGCCCGGGGCCAAATGTGGTCCTCGCTGACATCTGGCCCCCAAGATGATATTTTAAACATAAAATACTTCTATCTCTTGATTTTTTTCAATAATCTTTGATTATGATGTTGAAAGCACAACAGTGAACATTAAATGAGACCAATCAAACTCTTGTTGAGGAACATGTGACCAGGAAAAGATGCTGGGTATCGGATTTGAGTTTATGTAGATTCTGATATTGGCCTTTAGCTTGAAAAAAGGTTTATAATTTTGGCCCCCTTTTGTAATTGAGTTTGACACCCCTGATCCAAGATATATGCTAAACAATAGCCGTATAATATATCGGTTAATGTGGTGTATTAAAAAGCAGCCTGAACATGAGTCCAAGTCATGTACAGTATTCATCTTAAACAAATGTAATTTAAAAATAATTAACAACCCACTCAATAAAAACGTATAAGCTTTTTTTTCATGATGGCATTTTTTGTGAGAAAGCATAATGGAAAAAATAAAGTTGATATTATTAAAGGGATTCATTCATTCAACCTTTATTTAGTCAGGTAAATCTTATTGAGCCTCATGGCTCATTTACGAAAGCGACCTGCTAAAACTAAAGAACGATGAACAGCAATGGTAGAATTTCCTTAAACAATAAACAATAGAAAACAAAGAGAGAAAAAAACAAAAGAGAGAAATACATTTTTTTTTAAACAAAGTATCAAAAAACTAGCAAAACATTATAAGGTAGACGTATAAAATCAAAGACAGGAACAAATCTGCATTGGTTTTTGCCAGGATTCCAACAGATTCTGAAAACCATTTAGAGAAGTCAAGGTCGAGAGCTTCAGATCTTTTTGTAAGATATTCCATGAAGCAGGAGCAGTAGGAGAAGGCCCTTTTTCCAAGTTCAGTCCTCACTGATGGAACACTGCAGGTGATCATGTCCTGAGAGCGCACACTGTAGCTGCACTCACGCAAAGACATAGGAGGATCCTTCCCAAAATGAAAAGCAATTAGCTGGTGAAGATTCTCAGTCGTCCAGGACATGATAAATCAAAAAGGCGTTCAATACAAGATCAACTGGACTTTATTTGTAACAGAAAACGTTTCGACTCCCATCCGGGAGGCTTTCTCAATTCCATGAACAACTGTGCGAAGTTTGGAGTTATAACAGAACCACGCACCATCATGTGTAAGTTTCAAGCTGAGGTAACACATACATGTAAATTGACAGATCACACCTCAACAGTAGGGGGTTCCCTTGAGGTCTCTGACAGAAGACACAACACTGTATGTAAATTGACAACAAACAACTCCCAACCAACAAACAGAGGCTTCTCAAAGAAATTTGTTAGTCTAATTTACAGACAAGACACCTCTGTTCCCATCCGGTGTAGAACGTTTCGGAATCAGTTCCAAAGCTGAGTTATAAGTCTTGGAAAGCTGAAATCTCAGACCTCCTCCTCTGTTGAGAGAAGGTTTTTCTCTCTTAACATAAATAGCTTCCTTCACACCTCTCTCAAACCATCTGTGCTCTCGGTCCAAAATTTGCACATTCTGGTCCTCAAATGAGTGACCCTTGTCCGTGAGGTGGAGGTGAACAGCTGAGTTTTGTCCAGAGGAGGTTGCTCTCCTGTGTTGAGACATTCTTTTGTGGATGAGCTGCTTCGTTTCTCCAATGTAACGGTCTGAGCAGACCTCGATGGACTGCATGAGGGCAGCAAACCGAGAAATTATTTAAAGATGAAAATGTACCAGTGGAAGAGTCTGCGTGAGGTTAATGATGTCCAGTTAACCAGTGAATACAGGGTGCAGTGGTGGGTACGATAATCACAGCCAGTTATGAATCTTAGTGCACCATGATAGACAACATCCAACATCCGCAGGGTGCTTGTAGGAGCATTCATGTAGAGAATGTCACCGTAATCAATGGAGGGAAGGAAAGTCACAGATACAAGGCGTTTCCTAACATTCAGTGTTAGGCATGATCTGTTTCTGAAAAAGAAACCCAGTTTAACTTTCAATTTCTTCACTAGGTTTTCCACGTGGAGTTTAAAAGAGAGATGTGAATCGACCAGTATACCCAGATATTTATAGGAATCAACAAACTCAATAGGGACACCATTTGAGGATAAAATCAGAGGAAGATCTGCTGGAACCGCCTTCCTACTTGAAAAAAACATCCCTTTTGTTTTATCAGCATTTAGGACAAGTTTGAGATGGAACAAATCTGACTGGATGATGTCAAAAGCGGATTGCAGTAACTGGAAAGCCTTAGCTACTGTTTTAGCTCGGCAGTAAACAACTGTATCATCAGCATAGAAATGTAAGGATGCATCAGGGATGCAGTGACCTACATTAGCTATGTAGATTGTAAAGAGGGTTGGTCCTAAAACTGAGCCTTGTGGTACACCATTTTTAACTGTTAAATAGCTGGAAGAAGTACCGTTATGTTGAACACATTGCCTCCGATTGGAAAGATAGTTAGAAAACCAACCGATGGTGTGATCAGAGAAACCGATTTCTGAGAGCTTATGACACAGGATGTTATGATGTTATGGATTGTTTGGTCAATGTTTAAGGGAATTTTTGTGTCCTTAAAGCCTTAACAGTCACATAAAGGGCGGCCGTGGCGTAGTGGTAATGCAGTCGTCTCCCGATCGGAAAGTTGGCGGTTCGACTCCCGGGACCCGCACCATGTGTCGTTGTGTCCTTGGGCAAGACACTTAACCCTGAGTTGCTCCCGGTAGGACTGGAAAGCACCTTGCATGGTAGTCTGCCGCCACCGGTTTATGAATGTGTGTAGCATTCAATATATGTGTAGCACTTTGAGATTTTCAGTAATGAAAAGTGCATTATAAATTGAATTAATTATTATTATTATTATTATTATTATAAAGAAAAGTCAAAGGCTAGAAGCTAGATGTGAGCAACTTAAGGTCCGAAGGCCAAAAATAATCTCATCAGGCCCCCAATATCTTTAGTTAAATTTTTTTTTTAAAAACTGCAATTTATCAAACAGACTAAAGGAAATTGAAATAAATAAATCATGCAAAGATGTAAAAAAATATATATTTTAAGTAATTGTGTTTCTAGAACTTGACTGAACCTTAAATACTTAGAAACATAAATATGTACGTTTGTTTAGCATATTTATGCTAACGGCAGCACGGTGACACAGTTGGTGCTGCTGCCTCTCTGCAAGTTGGTTGCTGGACCAAATCCCGGCCAATGTGTCTGTCTGGGTGGAGTTTGCATGTTCTCTTTCTGCATGTGTGGGTTTTCTCCCACAGACAAAAAACATACATGTTACGGCGCTGATTGGTAACTGGTAACTAAACGTCCCGAGGTGTGAGTGAGCGAGTGTATGGTTGTTTGTCTCGTTTGTCTCTATGTGTCCCTGTGATGGACTGGAGACCTGTCCAGGGTGTCCCCTGCCTCTCGCACAGTGACTGCTGGATACGAGCACCAGTGACCTGAAAAGGAAGAAGTGGGTAAAGATAATGGATGGATTTCCACTAACATATAACATGTTAAGCTAACGTGTATAATATGTCACAAGAGCCAGTTTACACAACATGTCTTATTATGTCCTATTATTGTAAAGAAATGTTTTTACAAAGCATGCCAACTATGCTACAAGAAGAAAAATTCTGAAAAAGGTCTCATCTCTCATAAATAAAATGTACTTTCCAATTCTCTATGCGACCCTTTGATTGCTGTAAATGTCTTGACTTAGGAAAAAAAATGTTGCCCACCTCAGGCTAAGCAAGCGAGGGGCCCGTTATATAGTTTTTCAGGCCTATAAAATAATACACTTTCTCCAAAATGTAATACTGGTGCAAAAGAACACTACACTAAACTTCAGCACTTTTGCATTTTTTTAAAGTTTTTAACAGTTTTGCCAACTACAACCTCTGTGTTGCCATGCAAATGACTTTGACTCTGTATACACCGTGTTGTTGGTGCCGAGGCTGCTGAATGTAGCGACCTGTTGTATCAGTCAAAAGTTTACTCAAGACACTGACATTTACAGTCTCAGCACACATTTCACGCCAGTATGACATTTTTGGAAAGTAAAATAAAGAATCAAATATGAAATAAAATAAAATGGGCCCTTGTTTGGATAGCCGTTAGCCTAGCCTGGAGATAAACCTCTCCCCTTTTCTTCGTACTCCATGTTTTGTGATTGATGATGACTGATAGTAATATTTTTATTTCCAGTTTTTACTTCTCCAAACTGATCATTTTAGCACACATTTTGTGGAAACTTACTCAGCATGTTTTGTTTTTTGTTTGTTTTAAAAGTTTATTCATTTCATTTCAATTAAAAAACACAAATACAATTACAGATACAAATAAATAAAATACATATAAAATGAAAGGAGGCAGAAGAAGAATAATATCTTATCATATCTGCCCCTTCTTAACAAATCAATATAAACAATCAAATTCAAGCAATAATCATAAATAATACAACAAAAACATTAAATTGTCACAATTATTCATTATAGCTAATAGATATTAACTAACTTATATATATCTTGTCAACAAAATATTCTTGATCTTTTTCTTAAATAAAAATAATGATTTCTCATTTTTAATATCACAGTCCAAACAATTCCATAAACTTATTCCCTGTATTGAAGTAGACCTACCCCTCAAACTGGTTCGAAACTTCGGTTTTACAAAAATATCCATTCCCTTCAAATTATAACAACTGTTCCTTTTTACAAAATACAGTATGCTTGAATATGTGGTGGTAGTATGTTATTCTGAGCCTTGTACATAATTAATTGAATATTGTAATCCACCAAATCATAAAACTGAAGTAATTTCATTTGATAAAACAAAATACTTGAAGGATGATAATAATGTTTTCTTGAGACAAGTCTTACAGCTCTTTTTTGTAAAATGAAAATAGACTGGGTTACAGTTTTACAAGCAGTGCCCCAAACACCAACACAGTAAATTAAATGTGGCAAAATAAGTGTGTTGTACAGCAAACATAAAGCTTTGACATTCAGCAAGTCCCTTACTTTATACAGTACTGCCATGGACATAGATAATTTAGTTCTTACAAAGTTAACATGTTGCTTCCATGACAGTTTATCATCAATAACCACTCCTAGGAACCTTACTTCATTCACTCTGCTTATTTCAACACCATCAATTGAGAAGGGAAAATTCACAGTGACATTTTTTTTTACTAAATATCATATAATTAGTTTTTTCAACATTCAAAGATAACTTATTTAATTTAAACCAAGTTTGTATTTTAGCAAACTCACTCTTCATTAGTTCAAACATCTGATTTAAGTCTTCACCCGAACAAAAGAAGGTAGTGTCATCAGCAAACAAAACACAATTTAGGAAATCAGACACCTTGATTAAATCATTTACATATAAAATAAACAACTTAGGTCCTAGTACTGATCCTTGAGGAACACCATATGAAATATTACACAGATGAGATCTAACATCATCAATCTGTACAAACTGTTTTCTTCCTGTCAAATAACTTGATATCCATTGTAGAGCTGGACCTCTAATACCGTATTGTTCCAATTTTTCTAGTAAAATAGTGTGGTCAATGGTGTCGAAAGCCTTTTTTAAATCCACAAATAAACTTATACAATATTGTTTATTATCTACCGCAGTAGTAACATGTTCCATCAACTCCATAAGTGCTAATGATGTTGAATTATTAGATCTAAAACCATACTGACTATTACTTAAGATATCATTTTTATCAAGAAATTTGTCCAGTCTGGACACAAACAATTTTTCAAGTATTTTAGAAACCTGAGGCATGTTTAGTCTTATTGAAGGGCTTTATTTGAACTTGGAAGTCAGAATTTTTTAATTCAAAGTCAAGAAAATAATTTGGAATGCCTCCTGAAGTTGACGTCTTAACTCAAAAATTGGACGTTGTGGCCAAGCCTCATCCTCGCAATCCAAGATGGCTGCCTTGGGCATAAAAAGTGATGGTAGCAGCAGAAATAACCCATTTATTGTCACTTCTGCCAGTTTATACCTATCAGACCCACCATAATAATACAGTACTTTCATTAAGAAACATGCTACTGTTTGAATGCATAAAATGTAGAAAAATAAATTATCAGCTTGTTTTGCTTATAATAGTTAGCATGGTCACAGACCACAAAAAGCAAATCCTATTAGTTTTCAGACTTGCAACTGGAACACAATTAAGTCACACCATCCCCAGACTTCCCATGTGAAGCCCAGCGTAGTTCAACCTGCTTAGGTAAGTGCACATTTGCCAAAATAATTATTTGTTTTAAAAGTAAGCGAGTGGGCTGTTTATAGCAATGTAAGACATTCCTTATGTTCAAAAGACACACAAATTGGATAATTTGGCTCAATGTGTATTGCTGGCTACAACATTGTAGGATGAAAAGCCCCTAACGTGCATTTCAAATCAATTATTCTCTGTATTATTCTCTCTGGCACAAGAGGGTTTTGGTAGGAAAACAAGCACAGCATTTAAATGTGCTAGATGCAGCTAAATCAAGATGAAATGCTCCTTTTGCAGCAAGATTTTTTTATGCATCTTATGTAATGTGCTTTTTACAATCATTTTACACCAATACATTTCACTAGTAGTGTAAAAAAACTGTAGTTACATGTTTCTTTTGATGCAGTTCCTCAGTTTAAATTCAAAATAAAAGTGTCTGAGGACAGGACACTGAAGCTTAGCCCCCAAAAAACATGAAGCATAAAATGAAGCCATTTTATCAAGGCAAGAAAGTTAATTCTCAATAGAATTGAGAATTAACACACAGGGGCATTTTATCAAGGGTTTAATATTCTGCAAATTTCTTGAAGTTTGAATTTCTTGGCCTAGCGTAAAGGTACAGTATTTACCAAGTTATTTTTTGTTCTGCTCCCCTAACATGCCACATATTTTCTGCTCTGTATAGCTGATGAACAGACTCCTGGCTGGCCACTATCTTTAGGACTGTCTTAAAGAGGCTTGGATGTAATTTGACACACTGACGCACACAAACATGTCGACCCACAGTGACTCACACACCGGTCAATGCACAAACACACACATACAATGGCAACAGGATAGCAAGGGTACGTTTACAACAAAGCTGTCTGGAATTACAGTTATTTCCCATTGCTGAGATCTGAAGAGAGAGGAGGGAGCTTTATTTCACCCCCAGCCTGCATCTGCAGGATGTAAGTGACACAACATGATGCTTTAATGCTGCTGTCAAGGTCATGATTTAATAAGCTCATCAGCACTTCTATAGAAAGACTCCATTCATCTTGCAAACGATTGAATGTCATCCTCAAAGTTTTAACACATAAAATGGAAGGTAAAAACATAAAGTGGTTGGCTTCTATAAAAACCTCTCTCCAGAAGCTGTCGCCTGATCAGAGCCCCCCGCTCACATGTGAAATATTACCTGCACAGACTGCTCAAGGCAAGAAGGAGCTGTTGCATACTAGTGTGACAAACCCACTTCTGAGAATGACAGTGACCTCTAGTGACTTTACTTTGTCCAAGTGAAGGATTTAATAAGTTGTGACAAATTTGTTCCATTTGCAAAACAAGCAGAAAGTGCAAATTCAGTATTTTATTATCAGAATATCTTCTCACAATAGTTAAAATGAGAATACTGCAGCTATAATAAATCATAAAGACTGACAGGTTTGTATAACACTATATGTATTGTGTTGCTACAAATTAAAAAATAAAATGGACACATTAAATAAGCTAATCACTGTATGTTCTGAATGCTTTTACACTCTTTCTGTTTTATTGAACTTCGGCTGCTCGTGCACTGCTCAGGCTGTAGATGGGGCTAAAGAGATTTAACTGACCCAGCCAGACCAGAATGTGCCTGGATAATTTTTTTTGAAAGAAACTTTTTTCTTCTTCATTGTGTGAATGTGTTTGAAGTGTTCACACTATTGTGATCTATTTTTCTTCTTTCTGTTTTTCAGCATTTTTCTCGTCCTGCAGTTTTTGTGCTATTTCAACAAATCGTATATCAAAACGTTCAGCACTTTCAGGAGAAGGCTATGACTTTTGGTATTGGTGCAACTTTAGCTTTTTTTTATATTTAGCCTTCTATGCCATTTTTTCCTCACTGAAACTGAATTGAGCTCATTTTACATCCTTCAAATCTTTAGATCCATTATACTTTTACTGCTTCTTTCACATTTTGTTCTGGTTCAGCTTCCTTGTGCAAATGTAACCCTTTTTTCCATCTACTTTCAGCTGTTTTTAAGCTGTTTTGTTCTTTCAGATTCTTTCTGCTAACTACAACAATTATGTACTTGTAAGTTCTTTCTAATTTCAGCTTGTTATGCTCCTTTCAGCTTATTTCTGCAAGTTTCAGCTTTTTCTGCCAGCTACTATTGATCTGTTTTTGCTAATTTTAGCCTATTCAGTTAATTCCACATTTTTTCCACTCATTTAAATTTTTTTCAGACTAATTCAGTAAAAATGTGCTCTCTCCATTCCTTCTGTTAATTTAAGCTTCTTTTAGCTACTCTTCAACAGCTTTTTTCTGATAATTTCCACTTTCTTGTCCTCATTCATTTCTGCTTCTTTCAGCTCAACTGGACAGACATGTTTTCTTATTTCTGCTAAATTAAGCTTGTTTTAAATTTTCAGCTAGGTTATTTTATTTTAGCATTTTTTAGCTAATTTCAGCTGTTTTCAGATAAATTCAAGTTTTTCATGGTCATTTCTGCTACTTTCAGCCTAATTAACTTCTTTCTGCTAGTTTCAGCTTATTATCTCCTTTCAGCTTTTTCTGCTATTTCAGCTGCTATTTAGCTGTTTTGTGCTAAATTTAGCCTTTTCAGCTAATTCCATATTTTTGGAGCTTATTTCAGCTCCTTCCACTTCCTTCTGGTAATTTAAACTTCTCTCTGCCTTTTCTGCTACTTTTCAGCAATTTTTATTTTTTTGCTAATTTCAGTTTTTTCAGATAACTGTGCGCTCATTTCTGCTTATGTAAACCTACTTCAGCAAATATGTGTTCTTTCTGCGTTCTTTTGCTAACTTACGCTTGTTCGTCCGTTTAAGCTACATTTCAGCATGTTTTTAGCTAATTTCTGATGCTTTTCAGCAAGTTCTTTAGCAACAAGCATTCACACTGCATTTTCACAGGAAATGCAATTTCTCTAAAATACACAATTGTACAGTAGCAGCCTCCGTAACTATCCTTAAATTCAATGTTTTGATAATGTGTAATTCAAGATACTTAAATGCACAATAGGAAGACAAAATAACTAATATTATATGTTTTAAAGTGTTTTAAAGTTGCTCCCGGTAGGAGTGGAAAGCAACTTGCATGGTAGTCTGCTGCTACCGGTGTATGAATGTGTGTAGCACTCAATGTGTGTAGCTCTTTGAGATTTTTTCACTAATGAAAAGTGCGTTATAAATTGAATTCATTATTATTATTATTATTATTATTATTATTATTATTATTGTACAAAGTATGTTAAGGCCAGCGGGAATCTTCTCAGGTTGTCTGCTGTTCACAACTTGTGGCTCAGTCCGAGTGAAATAAATCGAGATGACTGAAATCAGAAGATCACAAATAGCTGATGTGTTCTTCGCTCTGGACATCAAATGATCCATCAGCAACCTGCCTCTTCTGCTTACACAATTTATTCTTATTTTTATTGCATTTGTTTTAACCTAATAGAACACAATTTCATTACACATTCATCAGCAGTGAACTCTAATATAAGGTGTGGGTGAGTTGTGCATGCTGCT